>JAODAL010014994.1:0-85445 GCA_025379985.1 Phyllomedusa bahiana
AAAAAAAATAATTTTAATCCCCTAAAATAATTGAAACATAAAAATTAATATTATATAAAAATTTTTAAAATAAAGAACTTATATTTTTTTAAAATTAAAAGTTTATAAATATTAAAATTATAATTATTTTCTTTTTATTTGTTTCTATTTACTGATTGTAGGTTCCTAAATTTTGTATATGACTATGTGGGAAAGCCATCTTGCCTGAGCTAATTTAAAAAGCATTTAAAGGGAATGTGGCATCAATAAATGACTTATTGTTTAACTCATGTTTTTATGTTAGACACATTGTTAAAGAATTTTTAGTTACTTTTTTTGAAATTTTCCATATCACTTTCAATATTTTTAAGAAATTCTTAAGACCTGTAGTTTTCATTTTGGCCACTAATTTTTTAAAAATAGTCTAACTTTTTCCGTTCTTAGAGAGGATTTGCAGAGTCTGCTTATTTAGAACAAGCGGGGTTAAAAACTAAAGGGAGACCCAAATTTGTAAAGATAACCAGACCACCAGTCACAACAGGAGATAGTAACAGCTCCCCCTCTCCCCCGCTTTTGTAGAAGTCAATGGACTCATCCAGTTCACAGGCTGTTATGTCCATGAAGCTGCTGTAAAGCATCTCTCTAAATGCTGTTAAAAGCGGTGCAGGCAATAAGGCTGCCCCCATAATTATATACATACAACAGAATTGAGAAACCTACAATCGGAAAATAAAAACGGCTAAGAAGAAAAGAATATGTATCAAGGTCTGGTTTTAATAATTAAAAAAAAAAAAATTGGCGACAGATTCCCTTTAAGAATATGCTTTAGTACAGCTACATGGACTATAGGAACCTGTTAACAGGAGCTGACTCATTGATTCCTGTGGGAGAGTATTCCAGGCATGCTCTGTGACATGGGAAAAGGGGGGGACTGAGGCCACATCTTTTGTGAATGGTAACCTGTAAAAACTCACGTTGGGACACCCTTTTTTGAATGAAGAACGGCTTAAATAACTAGGCACAGGGTCAAACACAAGGCCCGCGGGGCCGAAACCCCGGGCCTTTTTCCCTTTTGGTTATCCGCCCGCATTGTTGCTGAGCTGTGCTCCACACGGCTCTTCCTCAGTAACAAGGGACAGCAGGGCAGCACAGCCATGAGCCGGGGGGGGGGCCGGCATTCCATGCCAAAAGGGGAAAGCACAGACTGCTTGGTCCCCTCCTTAGTGCCCGGGCCCCCCCCCATGCAGGCCTGGCAGGGCGCAGCAAAAGGGTTTCCCGTCTGGGGAGAAATCCTGTCCGCGGAGGACCGTTCCTGAGGCTTGGGAATGGCTTCCCCTACTGGGCCTTTTCCCGTTAGTCCTCAACCCCCACCCCAGGTTTACTATTAGCCTCCTCCCCCTCCCGGGCCTCCCCCACTGCCTGCCTCCCCCTCTCTGGGCCCCACCAACTGGGCCCCCTCCCCCTCCTGGGGCCCCCCCATCAGCCCCCTATCTATCCTCTGGGCCTCCCCATCTCCTCCTCCCCCTCCCGGGGCCCCCCAACTAGCCCCCCTATCTCCCCCCTTTGGCCCCCACCACTGGCCCCTCCCCCTTGGGCCTCCCCCATCTGGCCTGCCTCCACCATCTCCCTGCCTCCCCCCTCCTTGGGCCTCCACCATCTGGCCTGCCTCCCCCCTGGGCCTCCACCATCTGGCCTGCCTCTCTCTGTGGGCCTCCACCATCTGGCCTGCCTCCCTCTCTGGGCCTCCACCATCTGGCCTGCCTCCACCATCTGGCCTGCCTCCCCTCTGGGCCCCACCAACTGGCCTGCCTCCCCCTCTGGCCTCCACCATCTGGCCTGCCTCCCCCTCTGGGCCTCCACCATCTGGCCTGCCTCCCTTCTGGGCCTCCATCATCTGCCCTGCCCCCCTCTGGGCCTCCATAAACGGCCTTCCTCCCTCTCTGGGCCTCCATCATCGGGGCCCCTCCCTCCCTCCCCCTTTGGGGGTCTCCACCAACTGGCCGCCTCCCGCCATGGGCCCCCACCAACGGGCCTGCCTCCCTCCTGGGCCTCCCCAAATCGGCCTGCCTCCCTCTCGGGGCCTCCACCATCTGGCCTGCCTCCCCGCCATGGGCCTCCACCATCGGGCCTGCCTCCCGCCATGGGCCTCCACCATCTGGCCTGCCTCCCCCTCGGGGGCCCACCATCTGGCCTGCCTCCCGATCTGTTCCTCCATCATCTGGCCTGCCTCCCCCTCTGGGCCTCCACCATCTGGCCTGCCTCCCCCTCTGGGCCTCCACATCTGACCTGCCTCCCTCTGTGGGCCTCCACCATCTGGCCTGCCTCCCTCTCCTGGGCCTCCACCATCGGGCCTGCCTCACCCTCTGGGCCTCCACCATCTGGCCTGCCTCCCCCTGGGCCTCCACCATCTGGCCTGCCTCCCTCGTGGGCCTCCACCATCTGGCCTGCCTCCCCCTCTGGGCCTCCACCTCTGGCCTGCCTCCCCCATCTGGGCCTCCACCATCTGGCCTGCCTCCCTCTCGGGGCCTCCATCATCTGGCCGGCCTCCCTCTCGGGGCCCCTCCATCATCTGGCCTGCCTCCCTCTATGGGCCTCCACCATCTGGCCTGCACCCCCCCTCTGGGTCCCCCACCATCTGGCCTGTCTCACCCTCTGGGCCTCCACCATCTGGCCTGCCTCCCCTGGCCTCCACCATCTGGCCTGCCTCCCTCTGTGGGCCTCCCCCAAACTGGGCCTGCCTCCCCCTCTGGGCCTCCACCATCGCCTGCCTCCCTCTCTGGGCCTCCACTATCTGGCCTGCCTCCCTCGTGGGCCTCCATTATCTGGCCTGCCTCCCTCTCTGGGCCTCCATCATCTGGCCTGCCTCCCTCTATGGGCCTCCACCATCTGGCCTGCCTCCCCCTCTGGGACTCCACCATCTGGCCTCCCCTCCCCCTCTGGGCCCCTCCACCATCGGACCGGCCTCCCCCTGGGCCTCCACCATCGGGCCTGCCTCCCTCTCTGGCCTCCACCATCTGGCCTGCTTCCCGCCATGGGCCTCCCACCATCGGGCCCCTGCCTCCCGCCATGGGGCCTCCACCATCTGGCCTGCCTCCCTTTTCTGGGCCTCCACCATCTGGCCTGCCTCCCCCTGGGCCTCCACCATCTGGCCTGCCTCCCTCTCTGGGCCTCCACCATCTGGCCTGCCTCCCCCTCTGGGTCTCCACCACCGGCCTGCCTCCCCCTCTGGGCCTCCCACCATCTGGCCTGCCTCCCCCTCTGGGCCCACCACCCGGGCCCCTGCCTCCCCCTCTGGGCCTCCACCATCTGGCCTGCCTCCCTCTCTGGGTCTCCACCATCTGGTCTGCCTCCCTCTCCGGGTCTCCACCATCTGGTCTGCCTCCTTCTCTGGGCCTCCACCATCTGGCCTGCCTCCACCATCTGGCCTGCCTCCCCCTCTGGGCCTCCACCATCTGGCCTGCCTCCCCCTCTGGGCCTCCACCATCTGGCCTGCCTCCCCCTCTGGGCCTCCACCATCTGGCCTGCCTCCCCCTCTGGGCCTCCACCATCTGGCCTGCCTTCCCCTCAGGGCCTCCACCAGCTGGCCTGCCTCCCCTCTGGGCCTCCCCCAAATCTGGCTTGCCTCCCCTCTGGGCCTCCAATCGGGCCCTGCCTCCCTCTCTCCCCCCTCGGGCCTCCCCTATCGGCCTCCTTGCCCCCCTCTTGGGCCTCCCCCAAATCTGGCCTGCCTCCCCCTGGGCCTCCACCATCTGGCCTGCCTCCCTCTGTTGGGCCTCCACCATCGGGCCTGCCTCCCTCTCTGGGCCTCCACCATCTGGCCGTCCTCCCCCGCTGGGCCTCCAAACCTTTGGGCCTGCCTCCCTCTCTGGGCCTCCACCATCCTGGCCTTGCCTCCCCCCTGGGCCCCCCCCATCTGGCCTGCCCCCCCCCACCATCTGGCCTGCCTCCCTCTGGGCCTCCACCATCGGGCCCCCTTCCCTCCCCCTGGGCCTCCACCATTGGCCTGCCTCCCTCTCGGGGCCTCCACCATCTGGCCGGGCCTCCCTCGGGGTTGGGGCCTCCACCATCTGGCCTGCCCTCCCCCTCGGGGGCCTCCACCATCTGGCCTGCCTACTCCTCTGGGCCTCCACCATCGGGCCTGCCTCCCTCCTGGGCCTCCACCATCTGGCCTGCCTCCCTCAGGGGGCTCCACCATCAGGCCCGCCTCCCTCTCTGGGCCTCCACCATCTGGCCTGCCTCCCCCTCGGCCCCACCATTCTCCTCCCCCCCTGGGCCTCCACCATCTGGCCTGCCTCCCTCTGTGGGCCTCCACCATCTGGCCTGCCTCCCCTCTTGGGCCCCCCACATCTGGCCTGCCTCCCCCTCCTCATTGGGTCCTTTTCCCCATCTTGGCCTGCCTGCCTCCCCCTTTTGGGCCCCCCATTTCCCACCATTTTGCCGCCTCCCCCTGGGCCCCTCCACCAGCTGGCCTGCCTCCCTCCCTCCCTCCGTGGGCCTCCACCAGCTGGCCTGCCTCCCTCTCTGGCCTCCACCATCTGGCCTGCCTCCCCCTCTGGGCCTCCACCATCTGGCCTGCCCCCCCCCCCGGGCCCTCCACCATCGGGGTCCTGCCTCCCTCTCTGGGACTCCACCATCTGGCCTGCCTCCCCCTGGGCCTCACCTTCTTCCTGATTACCATCAAAGGGCTGATTGTAAGGCCGTGTTCACACGGCTTATTCCCGACGGATTTGTGCGCCGTATTGAGCGCACAAATGCGCCGTGAATAGGGGGCGGGCGGGGGCGGGGGCCGGGCGGCGGGGCGCCGCTCCCCGGCCCCTAGACTGCATTATCTACGGCCGTGCGCCGTAAATAATGTCATTCACTTCTCCCCCCCCGGGGGATTTTCGCCGAGCGGGAGGGACGGATTCCACTGTTCTCTATGAGAGCAGTGGAATACCGAAATTGCTGCAGCGGATTGGCCCGTACTGCAGCGCAAATCCGGCGCGCAGTACGGCGCCAATCCGCGGCAGAATAAGCCGTGTGAACGAGGCCTTTCAGGAATACTGTACAAATGAAACTACTCCTTAATAGCTCTCTTAACTGTTAAGGAGAAGTTACATTTACACAGTTCTATAATTAGGTCGGCCCTTTAAGGTACGCCGTGAGGCCGATGTGGCCCCCGGCAAAAGCGAGTTTGACACCCATGCTCTAGAGGACGTGTCAGCCTCTTGTTAGGATCAGTGGCCAGAATTAAAGAGAAAGATTTATTTATTTAAATATTTGTTGTGCCATGGAAATTAAGAAGAACATCATCAACAATTCTTTAAAGAAAAACATAAAAACACAATTTAAACTATAGTTTTTTATTGACACCTTAAAAGGTATGTTCACATGGCGTATTGCGTTGCGTACTGTATGTGGCGCAATACGCCGGATGTTTTAGAAGTATGTGCTGGACAGCGCATACTTCTAGAGCGCGGTGGGGGGCGGGGGAGCCCTCACTTACATTATGCCCAATATGTCACTTCTTTCACCCGTCGTTCAATATACATCGAGAAAGACAGAGGTATTTCATAGCTCTCTATGAATTACCGTAATTACGGCGTGAAATACGGCTTGCAATTACGTCGTGTGAACATACCCTAAGGGTACATTACGCGCCGCCGTGCATCAGGTCTTTCGGGAGTTTGTGCTAATACGCGTGTACTCCTGACGGCCCCATTGACATTCATTACTCGCGGCGCGTATTCGCCGCAAGTAATTGACATGTCACTTATCTCCCCACGTGTACAATACGTTCGTAAATTTTTAAAGAGCGAGGAAGGACGCGTAATCCATAGTTCTCTATGAGAATGATGGATTACCGTAATCTCGCCTGTATTAGAGCGCAAATACGTGGCAAAATGCACGTCGAAATTACCCCGTGTGAACATACCCTAAGTGATGAGCGGAGGAAAGCCCTCCCCCTTCACATTGAAATGCTCATATTCCGTCTGAAAACCGGACGGAAGAATAAACGAACATGTTCAATGTTTTTGGGACTGCTGCACGTATTTTCCATAGCTGCCCGCTGTGTCAGTTTGCGGCCAGTTTTTCAGACGGTCTGCAAAACCGCAAACCGTCTGAAAAACCGGTCCCAAACCAGTGCCGTGGGGACATGCCCTAAAGGAGCTGCTGATGGCAACGACTTATTGGGCCCCTTCTTGTTTCCAATGGTTCAGAGGACAAAAGCTTCAGCTCAAATGTTGTCCTGTTTTAATTTGTATTAATTTTCACTAATTGTTCCAAAAATGATGACTTAAGCTCTGGCTGGCTCTATAACTAATCCACTGGATAGTGTGAACCTCTACGGCACTACACATCTACACCGGTAACACAGCATTAGAAAACAAGAACAAACTGCTTGTTAATTCTGCCACAGATTAAAAAGCAGGATGGAGGGAAGCAAACGAGCATCATTGCCTTGTTTACCAGATTGGGAAGTTAGGCACCATTATGGAATTTTTATTGGTGTTATTTTCCTCTATTTATGCTTTGGGATATGAATGCCAATGTAAGGCCCTATTCATATTATACGCATGGCCTCCATTCAAAACACCCCTCACATTTTTGTAAATATTGCATTATATCTTTTCATGGGACAACACTGAAGATACATTGATATATTGATACAATATAAAGTAGTCAGTGTACAGCTTGTACAACAGTGTAAATATGTTGTGCCCTCAAAATAACTTAACACAGCCATCAATGTCTAAAAAGGTGGCCACAAAAGTGAGGACACCCCTAAGTGAAAATGGACACATTGTGCCCATAGTGTCAATATTTTGTGTGGCCACCATTCTTTTTACCAGCACTTGCCTTAACTCTCTTGGGCATGGAGTTCACTAGAGCTTCGCAAGTTACAGCCACTGAAAGCCTCTTCCACTCTTCTATGACGACATCACAACACTGGTGGATGTTAGAGACCTTGCGCTCCTCTACCTTCTGTTTGAGAATGCTCCACAGATGCTCAATAGGGTATAGGTCTGGAGGTGTATTTGGGGTTGTTATCATGTTGGAATACTGTCCTGTGGCCCAGTTTTTGAAGGGGGGTTGACCATACCCTGCTTCAGTATGTCACAGTACATGTCATTCACGTTTCCCTCAATGAACTATAGCTCTTCACAGCCGGCAGCACTCATGCATCCCCAAACCATGACACTCCCACCACCATGCTTGACTGCAGGAAAGACACACTTGTCTTTGTACTCCTCACCTGGTCGCTTTCACAAAGGCTTAACACCATCTGAACCAAATCAGTTTATCGTGGTCTCATTAGACCACAGGACATGGTTCCAGTAATCCATGTCCTTAGTCTGCTTGACCAACTGTTTGCAGGCTTTCTTGTTAATCATCTTTAGAAGCAGCTTCCTTCTGGGACGACCACCCTGCAGACCAATAAGACTCAGCGTATGGTCTGAGCACAGACAAGCTGACTCCCAACCCCTTTAACCTTTGCAGCAATGCTGGCAGCACTCATCTCTAGATATGACGCTGAGCATGTGCACTCAATTTCTTTGGACGATCTGTTGGAACCGGTCTTGTTAAACTGCTGTATAGTCTTGGCCACCATGCTGCAGCTCCGTTTCAGGTTGTTGGCAATCTTTTAATAGCCTAGGCCATCTTTATGTAGAGCAACATTTCTTTTTTTCAGATCCTCACACAGTTCTTTGGCATGAGGTGTCAAATTGAACTTTCAGTGACCATATAAGAAAATGTGGGAGCGATGACACCAAATTTAACAAACCTGCTTTTCAATCACACCTGAGACCTTGTAACACTAACGAGTCAAATGACACAATGGAGGAAAAATGGCAAACTGGGCACAATTTATGAATTTTCACTTAAGGGTGTACTCACTTTTGTTGCCAGCGATTTAGAAATTGATGGATGTGTGTTGAGATATTTTGAGGACGCAACAGCATTTACAATTATACAAGCTGTACACTGACTACTGTACATTACATCAGTGTCCTATCGGCAGTGTTGTCCCATGAAAAGATAGAGTACACTATTTACAAAAATGTGAGGAGTGTACTCACTATTGTGAGATACTGTATATATACACATGCTAATAATGCATGTTGTATGCTTTTGATTTTAGATTTTTGCTACCAGGGGTTCCTATTTTTACTAATATAGTCAATGACTGTCACCCCGGGGGGGTCCCGCGACCGCCTGCGTGGGTACACTTACCCGTCCATGCTCCTGTGCTTCCTGCTTCTGCCTGTCCCAGCCACCGCTCGCGCACCCGCTGCTTAGGGCGCGCACGTGACAACTGGTCTGGATTTAAAGGGCCAGCCCACTGGTAATTTGTCAATTGCCGGCCGCTGGTCCTATATAAGGTACACGCCCCCGCACCCCTCTGCCAATTGTGGTGTGGTTAGTGAGTCTTGAGAGATTTTGGAGTTCCGTTTGATTTCCCGTGTAACAGTCCATTCCTCTACGTTTCCTGACCTTGCCCCGTTTGCCCCCTGACTGAACCCTCTGCCCGTCTCTGACCACAACCTCGCCGCCCGTCCGAACTCCTGCCTGTCCCCCGACTTCGTCTCTGGATTACGATTCTGTACAGCGTTACCCCCGGCTGCCATCGCAAGCAAGTCACTCAGGGTAGCGACCTGGTACCTCACGCCCAGCAATCCCCTCCCGCTTTGCGGCAGGCTCTGGTGAAAACCGGGGGCTACTTAGACTCCGCTCCCTGGCGTGGCTTAACTAATCCACCAACCCGTTACAATGACAATGAAACTGCTCAAGACAGAAGTTACTCTGTTTTGCTAAAAATGAAAGCGCAGCACTAGTTTGTATATACAGTGGGGTAAATAATTATTTGATACACTGGCGGATTTTGCAAGTTTTCCCACCTAAAAAGAATGGAGATGTCTGTCATTTTTATAATAGGTAAAGTTCAACTTTGAGAGACAGAATCCCAAAAAAATCCAGAAAATCAAATTCTATGAATTTTAAATAATTAATTAGTATTTAATTGCATAAAATAAGTATTTCATCATCTACCAGCCAGTAAGAGTTCTTGACTCACCATAGACTTGTTAGTTTATTCTTTAACCCTACGCCGGAAGCCAGTTTTGGGCCTCTCGAAAGAGCCCGCCATTTTTGAAATCCTGTCCATGGGTCACTTTATGTGAGAATAACTTTTGACCACTTTAACCTATCCATAGAGATTCAGAATTGTTTTCCTCGTGACACATTATACTTTAAGATAAGTAAGAAATTTGGCCCAAAAAAATGCTAGTTTATATTTTTGTGAAAAATATCAAAAAATCGTGAAAAATTTGAAAAATTTACCAATTTTAAAACTACAAAAATTTCCTGCATGTAAGACAGATAGTTATTCCACTCAAATAGTTTTTATAACTAGCAACCTACCATATGTCCCCTGCAGTAGTTGGCCTCATTTTTTAAAAGTCTTTTTTTTTTTTTAACGACATTAGGGCTTAGAAATTTTTAGTAATTTTTCAATTTCAACAAAATTTGCAAGACACATTTTGTTTATGGGACCAAGTCCAGTTCTAACGTGACATTGAGTGACCTGAATGTTAGATATACCCCCATAAAATGAACCTAATCTAAGAACCTACACCCTTAAAAGTATTCAAAACCGGCATTTGAGGAAGTTTATTAACCCTTAGGTGTTTCACAGGAATTAAGCAAAGTGGAAAAAAAAAAAAAAAGTGAAGTTTCAAAATTTTACTTTTTTTTGCAGATTTTCAATTTTATGCATTATTCACAGAATACGGTAAATTTGAATCAGGAAATGCAAATTAATATGATTCCCCAAGATTCTGTCTGCCGATATATTCCAGAGATATCCCATAGTGTGCCCTAGTGCATTATTTGTGGCTGCAACCACAAGTCCCCAGAATAGGAGGAGCAACCTACAGGACTCTGTGTGAGTCTCATTTTCAATTACATTTTAATTTAGGGGCCATTTCAGTTATGAGCGGCACAACCCTAAGGTTGCTAAAAATGAATAAACTCCCCTAAAAATACCCCAAATTGGAAACTACAACCCCTTAGGGAATATAACCAGGGGTGAGAGAGCATACCGACCTCCACAGGTGGTCAACAAAAATTTTTAGCGTTAGGCTGTGAAAAGTTTAAAAAAAAAATTTTTTTTTTTTTCCAATAATCTTCTGCAATTTTAGCTGAAAATTTTTAATTTTCACAAGCAATCCTGGTAAAAAAACACCCAAAACCTTGGGTTACGCAATTTCTTCCAAGTCGGCAATACCCTACATGTGGGGTGTAATACTGCTGTTGGGCGCAAGCAGGGCGTAAAGAAGGGGTGTTTTACTTGGATTTTGGAACGCAGATTTTGGTGGGCGCCATGTCTACATTTACAAAGCACCCCAAAAAAACAGAACAGTTGAAACCTTCCAGAAGTCACCACCATTTTTGGGATTCAGCACCCTCATAGATCCATCTAGTGGTGTATTGTACATTTTTGGGTGTGGTGGGCAGAGGTGTTCCAAAGTTTTTTTTTTGCATTGGTCTATGAAAATGAGGGAAAAACGCAATTCCACCTTGGTTTTTTTGGCTCCAATTTTACAGCGTCACCGGCAGTATCCAATGTGACAGATATCTAATACTATGGGGGTCGGTTACAATTCAATAAATAGATTTTATATAGTTTTTTTCATTAGGTTTTTAATACTTTTTACACAATAGAAATAGTGTCCTAAAAAAAAATGCGTTTTTATGTTGTCTGTTCTGATAGCCATAACGTTTTCAGTTTTTTCTGTATACGAGCAGCATATGGGCGTTGTTTTTTGTGGGATGATTTTGACGTTTTTATTAGTAAACCCATTAATGGGGGGCATATGCCGCTTTTGATCACTTTTTATAAAGTTTCTTGTGAGGCATATTGAAACAAAATACAGCATTCCTGGTAGTGTTTTTTATTTTATTTTTTAACGGAAAGCGGTCACACGTGCGTATAGCTGACATGCTAGAATTAACCAGCAGGTCGATAACGATTACAGTGATACCCAATTTGTATTTTTTTTATGTTTTATACTGCTTTTACACAATAAAAATCACTTTTATTTCAAAAAGAAACACGTTTTTGCATCGCCATAGTCCCTGAGAGCCATAACATTTTTATTTTTCTGTGTACGGAGCTTGTAGGGGCCTTTTTTATTGCGTTATGAGTTGACGTTTTATTGGTATCATTTTTGGGGGGACCAGACTTTTTTATCAGTTTTAAATCCGTTTTTTGGAAGGCAGGGTGAATATAAAAAAACTGCAATCCTATAGTGTTTTTTTATTTTTTATTTATCACAGCACCACCGTGCAGTATCCCAAAACCAGTTAGCTTTACTCTCAGGGTCGATACGATTTACGGCGTATACCCAATTTATAGATTTTTTTAATTTGGAAGCACTTTAAAAAAAAAATAGTTTTTTAATTGTGTTTAAATAAAATTTATGCATTTGCTGTCCTTCATGAGAGCCCTAACTTTTTTATTTTTCCGTATACAGAGACGTGTAAGAACTTTTTTTTTGCAGATGAACTGACGTTTAAATTGGTACAACTTTCTTGGCATTTTAATATGTATTTTTTTTAGATCCGCATTTTATTCCATTAATGTGCTGGCAAGGGATGCCACAAAAATCGACAAATCTGTGACAGTTTTTGTTTTTTGTTTTTTCCGCGTTCACCATCAACGGTTAATTAACGTGACAGATTTATAGGGTGGATCGTTACCACAGCTGCGGCGATACAAATATGGGTTACTGTATTTATTTAGATCTTTTGGGCGAATTGTTGTTTGTAAAGGGAAAGGGCATGTATGTGTTTTAATTTACTATTTTTTGTTTGTTGTTTTACTTTTTTTTTTTACTTTTTTCCACATTTTTTTTAATTTTTCCCCCAGTGAGGAATTGTAACTGCAAATCCCCACTGGGGAAAAGGCATTATTAGATTGCGTTTGAAGAGGCCATCTGTGGCACAGTTACTGCTGTGCATAGGTCGCCATGGCCACTAGTGACACCTTGCCCACAATGGCAATGTGTGCATGGTGACGTCACCTAGACTACCCGGACTCATTCATACTGCAATCCCGGCGAGTCTGAAGAGACGGGCGAGCGGCAGTCTCCTGCCCTGCCTTCGCCGATCGTAGGCAGAAGAGGGACTCACTCCTCCTGCCTTGCGGCATCATTATCCGCGGCCCATGACAGGCTGCGGTAAATGATGCGTTTTCACCCGCTGCCGGAGCCCCCTCCGGCCGGGGGTGGATACTCATGCGGCCAGCGGTAATTTTACCGCTTGTCCCATGTATGCAATCGTGCTGTCTCCCCGCAAGCCCGCGCGAATCGCCAAGGGCGTATGCATACGTCCATTTGCGAGGAGGAAGACACTTACCCGCTAGGGCGTATGCATACGCCCGATGTCGGGAAGGGGTTAAGAAGCCCCTCTACTCTGCACTCTTTACCTGTAAAAAAAACTCTTATCACACATTCAATGAATCACACTTCAAGCTCTTTATCATGGCCAAAACCAAAGGACACCAGGGGCACAAGACTGCACAAGGCTGGGATGGGCTACAGGACAATAGCCAAGCAACTTGGTGAGAAGGCAACAACGTTGGCATCAATATATTAAAAAAATTGGAAGAAACACAAGATGACCAGTCCCCACTCTTCTTGTCTGGACACCGAGCAAGATCTCGGCCTTGTGGGGGTGATTCTGAGAAAGGTCCGGGAATCAGCTCAAAACTACATGGGAAGACCTGGTCAATGACTTTAATAGAACTGGGACCACAGTCTCAAAGATTACCATTACGCCAGGGGTGCCAATAGGGCAGTACGGGCAGTACTCCTGTCAGAGGCCCTAATCAAAAAGGGGACCCACTGATATGTTACAAAATATGAACCTAGTTAATGGGTGGGGGTCCCATTTGAATTATTGGCTGTTAGGAAGGGGACCGAAAATGGCTATAGATGACTGATGCAGCCCCTGCTACTTTGCACCATGGATTAAAATCCTGCAGAGCATTCACGGCCCCCCCTGCTCACGTAAGGTACATGTCCAGGGCTGTTTGACGTTCGGCAATGACTATCTGGATGATCCAGAGGAAGTATAAAGGAAGGTCCCGTGGTCAGTTAAGACTAAAATAGAACTTTGGTATCCAACTCAACCAACTCACTCACCGTGTTTTGGAGAAGAAAAAGGATAAATACAATAACCCCAAGAACATTTGTCCCAACTTGAGAAGCATGGGGTGGAAACAATATAGCTTTTTGGGTGCTTTTCTGCAATGGGACAGGAAGGACTGCATAATTATTTGAATGAAGGATGGATGGGGCCAATAATATCGAGCAAGATTTTTTGGCCAACAACCTTCCTTTCCCCTCAGTAAGAGCATTGAGAAGATTGGTCGTGGCTGGGCTTCCAGCATGACAAGGACCCAAAACACACAGCCAGGGTAACTAAGGAGTAGCTCCGTAAGAAGCATTTCAGGGTCCTGGAGTGGCCTAGCCATTCTTCAGACCTGAAGCCAATTGAAAATCTGAAAAGTAGAAACTTAATGTAGCCCAGCGAAAGCCCCGAAACCTGAAAGATCTGGAGATCGAAAAGTCTGATATCTGTATTTGCAAACAAAGATTTCTGTACCAAATATTACGTTTTGTTTTTCAATTGTATCAAATATTTATTTCATGCAATAAAATTCAAATTCATTATTTAAAAATCATATAATGTGACTTTCTGAATATTCTGTCTCCCACAGTTGAAGTGTACCTACAATAAACATTACAGACCTCTCCATTCTTTGAAGTGGAAAACTTGCAAAATCGTTAGTGTATGAAATACTAATCTTCCTTACTAAATTCTGCAAAAAAAAACCAAAACAATGTTGTTGACCCTTTTTTGTATTCTTGCTTAATTTATTCCTGATATTCTTCCTTTTTTTTGACAAACACTTTACAATGTTAAAAAAAGCCTCATAAAAGAGGACACATTATTAATATAGTTATCAAGAAGCTTTTTCTTTGACTTTTATTCTAGCTTTCATAAAATCATTGCACATTAATGCATGGATATTGAATTCAATGAAGATTTCAGTTATGCTAATTCAAAGACATCATTAACTGGGACGTACAACAGGGCAAAAGCTGTCACAAATATCATTAGGACCAATTTTCTAAGTATTGCTGGTTTGTTTAATCCTCAGAATTAAAAAAAAAAATGTTTTCATCAGTTCTCTTTGGAATAAATCATGCAAAACTAATTAGCAAGTTAAGTCATTAAATTCAAATCTCCAACCCATTCAATGCTAATACGTTTGTGGCACACTGCGGCAATAGCTTGTCCTCTATCGTTTTCTAATATTCAAAAAAGTATGTCACCTGCCATCAAACTTTTGCTCATTGTTCTGCTTCCACAAATAAATGTGGCTCCGCCTGGGTTTACTGGAGCCTGAAATTAGAAGTGACAGCAATTCACTCTAACTAAATGAGCTTCCTTCTCTGCCTTTGGTCCAAATCCCATTCATGCCCCACAAACCCAACAGCCTAGCCAGCCTCGCCTGCCAAAAGAAGAAAAATAGAGCAGGAGCGAGTACATGTGGCTGAGCTGCAAAGGCGGAGGGAACCCGCGGCAGTTTCTGTGCTGTACATAAAGGTTTCCCCAAAATTCGCCGGGTGGTGTCATTTTTTCATTTGCAGACGGCTCTGACACCTCTAAAGCAAGATCTTTGGGCATTTTTTACATCCCGACACCCCCCAAAACCTCCTGATTATTCATGACAACCGTTTCCCACTTGACTGTGAATTGAGTGTCCCTGGGTGCTCTTTGATCAATGACCTAAAAGAAGACACATATTCTGAATAAAAGGGATCTTTCAAGGTTGAGGTACCTGCCGAACAAAAGAGGAAAAGAGATGATTAACTAAAGCATCATCAATTATAAGCAAGATTCAAGCTGCGGAAAGATAATGGGGGGAAAAGTACATAAAACATAGGACAGCATCTGAGCACTTTATTGGAGAAGTGTGTGAAATTACTGCAGGGTGCCTGAGACACATGGAGAAGAAACACATAGCTTAGATAGGGGAAAGAAAGAGATACAGAAGTCTTGTCTTCTATAGAAGACCTGACACAACTTCATTAACCGCTTCTGATGACATGGTGGACTAGAAAGCAACTTGTTGATAAAGAACTTCAGCCTCTTACTTCAGGAGCACCTGCCTTAAAAGCAGGCAAGCACAATATATACACATTTCTTCATGTCATCTTTAAAACACAATAATGCTCTGGAAACATATTATATTGTAGAAATACAGCTTTGATATCCATGTACTAATATGAAGAAATATGAAAAAATATAATATACATATATTGTATATATACACTGTATTATTATTATATTCTATAATTTAGAGCGTCGCCTGATTCCGGGGCGGCTGTAACATTTAAGGCGGGTACATAACTAACATTGTTCAAAACATTTACATGAACAATAGTGACTAACATATTGGTACAGAGGGAGAGAGAGGGCCCGTGTCCATTAGGCTTAACAATCTCACAAAAGTGAGCACATCCCTCACATTTTTGTAAATACTGTATTCTATCTTTTCATAGGACAACACTGAAGATATGACACTTTGATTCAATGTAGTCAGCTTATGCCTTGTGTAACAGTGTAAATTTGGTGTGCCCTCAAAGTAACTTAACACACAGCCATCAATGTCTACACCACTGAACAATAGTGATTACACCCTATGTGAAAATTAACAATGTGCCCAATTTGCCACTTTTCCCTCCATGGTGTCCAGGCTGATATTGTTAGTGTTACAAGTACTCAGGTGGAATCGGAAAGCAGGTGTGTTAAATTTGTTGTTATCACTCTTCACAATCTCTCAATGCGTCCACTGGAAGTTTCAACTGGCACCTCGTGGCAAAGAACTGTGTAGGTTCTAAAAAAAATTGTTGCTCTCCATAAAGATGGCCTAGGCTATAAGAAGATTGCCAACACCCTGAAACTGAGCTGCAGCACGTTGGCCAAAACCAGTTTAACAAGACAAGTTCCACTCAGAACAGGCCTTGCCACGGTCGGCCAAAGAACATGAGTGCATGTGCTCTGCGTCATATCCAGAAGATGTTTTTTCAAAATAGATATATGTATGCTGCCAGCGATTGCTGCAGGATAAAGGGGTGGGGGTCAGCCTGTCAGTGCTCAGACCATGCACTGCACACTGTATCAAATTGGTCTGCATGGCTGTCATCCCAGATGGAAGCCTCTTCTAAATACGATCCACAAGAAAGTTCAATAAATTCATTGTAGAAATATTATTACATGTAACAAAAGCACTAGCAGAAAGTCAGTTTGGAGAGCTTCCTTAGACTCTCAACTATATCTTCAAACATCCACATAACAGACTTAAACAATCTTTACGTTTCCAAATTTATTAAGCTTTAACACATAATCAGTGCAAACATATAAAAAGTACTCGCTGTTAATAGTTAGTGCCGCTGCTATTATACCTCTTCCAAGGTCTGAAACGTCCAAGGTTTCCACCGCTACTAGTGAGAGATAGCGTCCGTCCAGCGGCTGAATGCACACCTGTGACATTTCAAGGGTGTGCACCACCCTCTTTCTCAAGCATGTGTGTACCTTCCTGATGCTCCTTATATCAGTAAGTATTTGTTCAATTACTGCACTATAACAAAATATCCATACATATATCTAAAATATCTAACTCTAACACAGCTAAAAACAATATATATCCAAGCTATTATTATATCACAGAAAAACATTGAGGTTCATTTGCTCATTTAGCTCCTTAGGGGAAAGGGTATCAGTAGAGATGGGCGAATTTCCCGAAATTCGTTTCGTTCACTTCGCCGAATTTCTCGGCATAAAATAACTTCGTTCCGAATTACTTCGGCACGAATCACGTTAAAAAACAGGCTATTTCCAGGCTGCACAGAGCTGCAGGGGGCTGTAGAACGTTGTGCCATGCTTAAATATGCAATAGGGAGCTTGGTCCTTCATAACAATTTTGTGTTTTAGTATGACACCAGATACCTGCCGCCGCTCTTAGAATTCGCTTCACAGCTATAAAATTCCCTGTGGCCACTAAGAGGGCAAAACTGACCAAGAAAAAACTGAAGGGGGAAATGTAGCCTGATAAAGTTCATGCAGCGACAGCTGGAAAAAAACAGCTGAGGGCTCGGTGGCAACATCATGACAGACGAGTGTGAGGAGGTGACGGCGGCAGCCACAGCAGCATGTTGGTCAGAGAGTGGGGCACAATGACATTCTGGAGGTGGACAAAAACAGGAGTAGGCCCCAGATGGAACAATGAACTGTGTCTGTTATGCCACGACAGCAGCAGCCAAGCAGCAGCATGAGGTCCAGATCAGTGGCACAATGTCACAGTGTGTAGGTCAACGGCAGCTGCCCCAGCAGCAGCATGATCGGACAAGTGGCACAATGACATAAGTTGTAGGTCACAGCAACCAGCCACAGCAGCAGCACATGAGGTCAGACAGTGGCACAATGACACAGTGTTAGGTCACTGAGCAGCAGCGCATGAGGCAACAGTGCACAATGACACAGTGTGTAGGTCTCCGCACAGCATGAGTCAGGCAGTGGTCACAATGGACACATGTGTAGTCACGCAGCACCACAGGAGCAGCATGAGGTCAACAGTGGCACAGATGCACAGTGTGTAGGTCACAGGCAGCAGCCACAACAGCTGCATAAGGGTCAGACAGTGCCTCAATGGACACAGTGTGTAGGACACGGCAGCAGCACATGAGGTCAGCAGTGGCACAATGACCATTCTGGAGGTTGGCAAAAACGGAGGATAGGCCACAGAGTGGGACAAGACACAGTGTTAGGTCATGGCCGCAGCCACGAGGAGCAGCATTAGGTCAGACAGTGGCACAATGAAACTACAGGGTAGTAGGTTCACGGCAGCAGCCAAAGGAACAGCATGAGGTCAGACAGTGGCACAATTATCAGTGTTTAGGCTCACAGCGCACGCCACAAGCAGCAGCAGCGGTCAGACAGTGCACAAATGACAGAGTGTGTATCACGGCAGCAGACCACAGCAGCAGCATGAGGTCAGACAGTGGCACAATGAAACATTCTGGAGTGGCAAAAACAGGAGTACAGGCCACAGAGTGGCACAATGACAACAGTGTGTAGGTCACGGCGTCCAGCCACAAGCAGCACCCATTAGGTCAGACAGTGAGGCACAAAGACACAGTTGTAGGTCACTGGCAGCACAGCACTGAGGTCAGACAGTGGCACTGTGACATTCTTGGAGGTGGTCAAAAACAGGATAGCCACAGGAAGTGGGACAATACACAGTGTGTAAGGTCACGGCAGCAGCCACAGGAAGCATGCATGGAGGTCATACATGGCCGACAATGACACAGCGTGTGGTAGGTCACGGCAGCAGCAACAGCAAGCAGCATGAGGTCATACAGTGGCACAAAGACACAGTTGTGTAGGTCATGGCGAGCAGCAGCATGAGGTCCAGGCAGTGCACAATGACACAGTGTGTAGGTCACGCCGCAGGCAGCATGAGGTCAGAGCAGTGGCACAAAAATTTGAACATTCTGGCAGGTGTCAAAAACAGGAGTAGGCCATAAGGTGGGACAATGACACAGTGTGTAGGTTCTACTGGCAAGCAGCCACGCAGCAGCATGAGGTCAGAAAGTGGCATAAAACAATGACACAGTGTGTTAGGTCACGGGCAGCAGCACAATGAGGTCAGACAGTGGCGCACAATGGACATTCGGAGTGGCAAATACAGAGTAGGCCCCAGAGTGGGACAATGACTCAGTGTGTAGGTCTCGCCGCAGCCACAGGTGCAGCATGAGTACAGCCCAGTGTGGCACAATCACATGTCTGGAGTGTGCAAAAACAGGGAGAGTAGGCCACAGAGTGGGACCATGACACAGTGTTTATGTCACGGTAGCAGCCACAGGAGCAGCATGAGGTCAGACAGTTGGCACATGACAACAGTGTGTAGGTCACGCAGCAGCACCATGAGGGTCTGCGGACGGATGGCACAAAGGACACAGTGTGTAGGGTCACAGCAGTCAGCCACAGCAGCAGCAACATGAGTCAGAAACAGTGGCAAACAATGACACAGTGGGTAGGTGGACGGCAGCAGCCACAGCAGCGCATGAGGTCAGAGTGGGCACCCAATCGACATGCTGGGAGGTGGCAAAAACAGGAGTAGGCCACACGAGTACGGGACAATGACACAGTGTGTAGGTCACGGCATGCAGCAGCATGGGTCAGACAGTGGCATAATGAAATTCTGGAGGTGGCAAAAAGTGAGTAGTCCACAGAGTGGGACAATGACACAGTGTGGAGGTCACGGCAAGCACCACAGCAGCAGCATGCGGTCAGACGTGGGCACAAGGACTACAGTGTGTAGGTGACGGCAGCAGCCTCAGCAGCAGCATGAGGTCAGACAAGTGGCACAATGGACATTCTGGAGGTGGCAAAAACAGAGTAGCCACAAGGGGAGTGGGACAATCTGACACAGTGTGTAGGTCACGCATCAGCAGCATGTGGTCTGACTGGCATAATGACATTCTGGAGTGGCAAAAACGAGGAGTAGCCACAGAAGTGGTAACAATGACACAGTGTGGAGGTGGGTGGCAATACAGTCCCTGTAAAGATGGTGGTCCAGGCAGATGGAGAAACTGTCAGCAATATGCTGTGGCAATCAGGCGGGTGGCGGGCATCAGATATGTGCTGAGGCAGTAGTTTGAACACTCCATTCTTTCTCACAGTTGGTGCGGCCCGACATGGCTGATGTAACGGTCTGACGCCTAAGGCATAGGTGTTGGAAATCCTGGCCGATCCACGCCTGATTCATCTTGACAAAGGACAGGTCTGTTTCCAACAATCCCATGGACAAGCGGGTTTCTCTCCTTGCTAATCGATGGCCCCCGCCGCACTGAAAACACCTGCACCGCCTGAAGCCACACTACTGGCCGGCACAGGACAGCTTCTCCACTGCCAACTCGGTAATTGCGGCCACACATTCCAGTTGGCTGCCCAGTAGTCCAGCGGATCTTCTTAACTTGGGGTGGCAGAGTGCTGTCCAAGTTAGGCCACCGACCTGTTGGTCTCAGGGACTGCGTCCAGGTCCCTTGCTGCCCTGCTGCTGGCGAATACCATCCTGCACGTAGGCGGTGAAGGAAGCTGCACGTCAATCAGTGACACCCAGACTTTAGGTGACTGCTGCGATAGGGCAGGGTAACTGCTCCTACCCCCCCACCTAGCCCTCAGCAGCCGCCAGGTGATACGTGGACGCTGAGAACCCCCCGGTCAGACCTTTAGAGATGAGGGACGAAGCCGCACTATAGGCAGCGGCCAACTGTTACGAGGATTTCCCTATATATTTGAGTTTTGGTCCTCCCTCACAATAGCTGGAAAAAGGCTACCCATTTTTGGACCGGTAGCGAGGTCCAATAGGTGGAGAGCCCAGAAGTCATCCCTCTGCCGGATGCTGACAATTTGGCTGTCACTACCAGTAAATAAGCAATGCTGCGGGCCATCTGCACAAGTGACTGCCAAGGGGCTCTCTGCCTCCATTTCCACTGAGTACTGCCACGGTGCTTGGGGGTCATCTGGCCTCTTCTACTCATCTCCCATCCACCTCCTCCAGCTGCTCCTGCTCCTCCTCTCTTGTCACCTGGGTAGAAAATCCACTCATTTCAACCGAGACAATGCTTCTGCTCCAATGTCCTCCTCCTTTTCCTCCTCCTCCTCCATCTCAATCCCCTCCGGACTCATGGGGCTGCGAGATGAGTCGCCACATCTCCAGTCCCCTGCCCAGACAGATTTTTCAGCATCTGTTCCAGGACATGAAGCATGTGGAATGACGTTATTCATCCCCGTAGTCCTGGCGACTGACAAATAACGTCGCCTCCTCGAATGGGCCTCAACAAACGCAGGTTCCGCATGAGCTGCCACCTGGCTGACATCAGAAGTTACACAGGGGACGTATTTCCCTGTCTGCCTGGATCATCAAAAAAGCGTTAATGGCCTTTCCTTCTGTTCATACAGTCGGTCCAACATGTGCAGTGCTGGATATTCCCACGGGTGGGAAAGCATCGCAATCAGAGTGTGTTAGGGGGAGGCCGTTCTGCCGCTGCAAGACAACTCGAGGAGGTTTCTGGCTTTGTAAGAATGGATAAAAGTGAATGCTCAGTTTCCTGGCCATTTTCCCCAGAATCGCTGAAAGAATTGGTGGAAAGACTATCAGGAACCTTTTTCACAACCAGATGGAACACATGCGCCGATCAGGCGCATGGACCATCCTCCTCGTGGCAGGAGGGCGCGGACACC
The DNA here is from genome assembly GCA_025379985.1 of Phyllomedusa bahiana. NCBI lineage: Eukaryota > Metazoa > Chordata > Amphibia > Anura > Hylidae > Phyllomedusa > Phyllomedusa bahiana. Next base: position 21,346 of record JAODAL010014994.1, read on the forward strand.
ATTTTCCTTCCCTTGTCCGTCACCGTGAGTTTCCGATTTTGCAGTTGGCGACGGAGAAGCCACACATCGATTTCTTGCTGCATGACGCTGGAGCAGTTCCCCTTTTCCCCTGTGTGACTTTGTTCGCTCGAGCAAGCCAGTGTAGAACTGCGTGTCACCGCTGTGCCTACACATGGTATGATGGAGCTCTACTTGTGGAGGCGAGATGGTGGTGTGGTGGAGGAGGAGGAGGCGGACATGGCGCAGGAGGCAGCAAAGTTGTGAACAACGTGGATGAGAAAGCGTGTCTCCTGTCCAAGTTGTTGGTGTGCCTGGGCGGAAGCAATTCACCCAGTGGGCGTAAAAGGACATGTACTGAGCCCTGACCGTAGTTACAGCTCCAGACGTCCGCACTGCCGTGCACCTTTGAACAATCCGATAAGCTTAGGGAACTGGCCCACCTCTGTTCACATATTTAATGAAGTCTGTACTGAGCCTTTTGAAAAGAAATTCATTAATTTTGATTATTCTACATATTCGCTTGGAACTCTCCATCTTGGCTCGGCCACAAGCCATAGTCTCTGAATGGTGCAGAGTCCACCATTTGGAAAGGGAGGGACTGCAGGACCAACAACTTGGACAGGAAGCTTCACGGTCAAGCTGCTGCACCTTAGGATGTTTGGACACATAACTGTTTTGTCTCCTTGCAATCGCCTCGCTGAACGACTGCTGGCGCCATGATAAGCAGGAGCAGGAGCATCTGGACCAGGGATGAATGTCAAAGAGAAACAGCTCCCTTCTGCAGAGTGGTGGAGCCTTGACTGGCTGCAATGGCAAGCGTGCCACTGGTCGGGCCTGCTGCTGCTGCTGTTGCATGCGGCCGGCAGGATGGACCACCAACCACCTCAGACCACAACGGTTTCTCCCAGGCCCACCGTTGTGACGCTGCAATGTGTTGACGCAGGGCCGTGTGCCAACGGTTAGTCTCCCTGGCCACGCTTCACGTTTCTGCTTACAATTCTACATATACCCATATTCGGCTCCCTTCCGGTTCTTAGCAAAGAACTGCCACACCCGCCCGAGTTGCGGATTTTACCGCCAAACGCTCCGCACTGAGTGACACTGCCCGGTGCGCTGCCCCGAAACTCGCGAGAGCCCCTGTGCCACTACTTGTTTGGACCTGCGAAGCGGGTTTTTTTCCCCGTGGCCGCTTGGCTCCCGACCTCACACGCTGCTATCCAATGCTGACCTCACGGCCACCGACCACTTGCTGGCGGCGCCGCTCCTGACAGCGCAAGCTCTGGACGCGCCACTGCATTCTTCTGACATGAATGAAGCCCTTACCTGCACCACCCGGCTCCCAAGTGCGTCGGCTACATCATCATCTATTGTCTTTTCATCGTCACTTGCTGTCCTCATCACCAGGTCTTGGTAATGCCAGGCTGACCCCTCACAACATTACACCCATGCCACTCTCACTATCTATACTTTGCCGCCTACTGCAAGAAGCAGGGGATAATTGGCCCCATTTCTTCGCTGCCTAGAGTAGCTGCTGAACTGCCCTCCTCAAATTTGTTCATCCTTCGCTATAGTATGTGGCGCTGAGTTGAGTCTCATACCACATGAGTAAGATCTCTGGCTGAGAACCGATGGGACAGCCAGCGGGTTGAGGAAGGTGAGGCGCCGCCGCTGACTCCGCTCCCGGGCCTTGCCAACTACGAGGTTGTGTCTGACATTCCCACCGACTCTTGGCCTGGGTTTGTCAGATGTCATCTGGGAGGAAGTGGATGACCTAGTCAACCAATCAAAACATTTGGGTTGCTAGTCAGGTTACATACGGCCCGCGAATGACAGCGGCAAGTTGTGGTCTCAACCGAGACCCCTGCTGCGACGTCCCCTTTCTGTGCTGCGACCTGCTACAGGAATGTTTGGTGCTCTGCCAACTCGCAGTGAAAGCCTGCCACCTCTCTGTCTGACATACTGTTTGTTCATAAAATGTAAGACACTTGATTGATGAAGATATCTGTATATGATAAATACACACCCTGTATTAGCGAAGCCAAATAACCCACTAAAAGCTTGGTAACCCTTGGAATTAAATTGCGCGTCCACAAATGGCTAGAAAAATTGACTTGTATGAGCCGTTTTAAAAAAACTCTGTGTATTTTAACTGATATAAAACACGAAACAGGCTTAATTAACCTTCGAATATGAATTATGCTACGAGATTTTCTTTTGTGGCAGTGAAAACACAAAAGTTGTCCTTTTAACTGCGAGTATACAACAGCAGAAACAACACTTAAATAGAACCCCTGGATAAATTGCGCCAAAGAATTGATCACCAGAACTACTAGCTTTGTAGCGTGTACAATTGCGTGTTTTCTACGCTACACAACAAGAGAAAAAATTTTAATTAACCTTTCGGCTTAGGAATTTTGCTACAGAAAAATTGTATTTTTTGGCGGGGAAAAGACGGTTTCTTGGAGCACAACAGCAGCGAAACAACGCTTAATTAAACACCCTGGATGTAAATGCGCAAAAGAATTGAGCAGCCGGAAACTACTAGCTTTGTGCAAGTTACAATTGCGTGTTTTTCTACGCTACACAACAAGAGAAAAATTGTAATTAAACCTTTCGCTTGTGAATTTTTGCTACAGGAAAATTGTATTTTTTGGGGGGTGAAAAAGACGGGAATTTTTTCACCACCTCACAAAAAACAACGCTTTTTTAAACCCCTGGATGTAAATTGCGCAAAAAAAATTGGGGCAGCCGGAAAAATACTAGCTTTGGGAGCGTTTTTTACAATTGCGTGTTTTTTTACGCTACCCCAACAAAGAAAAAAATTTGTAAATTAAACCCTTCCCCTTGTGAAAATTTTGTACCCGGAAAAGGGAATTTTTTTTGGGGGTGAAAAAAATGGTTATTTTTGTCACCACAGCAAAAAAAAAAACGCTTTTTAATTAAACCCCCGGTGTAAATTGCGCAAAAGAATTGAGCGCCGTAAAATACTAGCTTTGGGAGCGTGTTACAATTCCCTTTTTTTACGTACACCCAAAAAATAAAAAAATTTTTAATTAACTTGCTTGGAATTATGCACAGGGGAAAAATTGTAATTTTTTTTGGCGGTGAAAAAGACGGTTTCCCTTTGGGGTTACAAAAAGCAGCAGGGGAAAAAACCCTTAAATTTTAAAAAATGGTTTTAAATTGCCCCAAAAAGAATTGAGCAGCCCAAAAAAAAAAAAAGTGGTATTTGGAAATTTTTAAAAACGCTGTTTTTTTTAAATGAATACAACGGGGAAATTTGGGGTTAAAATCCCCCTTGGATATTCAAAGTGGTGTGAGCAGTAGATTAACATGTATTTTGCAGCTGCGTTGGGCGCACATTGGGCTTAGATTTCCCAAAACCCCAAAAAAAACAGAAATTGAAAATTAAGAGAACAGTCTCTGAGACAAGCTAGACCCCCCAAAAAAAATCGCTGTATTTAAAAAAACATTTTTTCAGGGAACCCAAACGCCCAGGAGCACCTTCCCTGATCAGTACGGTGAGAGGGGTGTGAGTCCCCCGCGCGCCCGGATTATTTTAGTGCCGGTGACGGACAGAATTTCCCCCGGGCCCCGATTGGCTTCATCTCTGCAGATTCAGGGAGGCATGCCCTTCTTCCCCCCCAGAGTGCTTTGGGCCCCCTGTAGCGCCATGTGTCGGGAGTCCGATTTATAATCAAAAGCACACTTTGTTTCACCGAAGTAAACCCCAAACTTCGACTGGCGTTCAGAACCGAAGTTTTTTTCCCGAAATTCTAAAAAAAATTCCCCTTCGTTTGGGAAACGATTCGCCCACTCTAGGTATCCGGCTTTTAAAAACCCCACAGATTCTTTTTGAAACCAAACCCTTTCTTCATCGAGACACCATTTTTTTCTCCATACCCTCAAGTATACACCACCAAAGATCACAGACAACATGTGGGGCTTTAAAAAAATTTTTTTTGTGTCACCGTTTTTTTATTTTTCTCCCCCATATTTTTAAAAAGGTTTTCCCCATTTGTATCATCCCTCCCTTTTTTAGCCCTCTTGTTCTAAACACCCGAATGGTCGAACTAAAGTTACTTTTAAAATTAATGTTATGCATCCCTTTCTGTTTTTGCCCCCCCAAAATCCTTTACCACAAGGGCTCTTAAGAAGATAAATGACACCCTTACTGTCACAGGTATAATATCCCTTTACCGGGACTTTAAACCCTTTCAATGGATGTGCAATATCTGAACCTTTAATTTTTGGAAAAACTACAATTCTGACAGTTGAGACATGAAAAGGTCCCAATATGGATTGCTTTGATTTTTTTTATATAGACCAACATCAGAAGAACCAACAAACAAGTTTTTAAATAAATAGCCATATTTTAGATCGCTAGTTACCAATTTTTTTATAGCATTTTTTATAAGCCGACTATGGTTCTAGAAAAATAAAAAACCACGAACCTTTGGATCAAAATTGTCCTTTCTTTGCCCCAAAATTCCCAAACCCTCTTTTTCAAGTTTTTTTGCAAAATCCCACATAACAAATCTGGCTATGATTTCGTTCATATGTTTTTTATAATGTCGGTATTGAAAAAATATCCTCCCGGCCCTTTTTTAAAATTTACTTTTTGGATTCCTACAAACTGGGTCATTTACCTACTTCTATACAATACATTATTTCTGTCGATTGGCTTAGAGAATAAACAGTCTGTAAGCTAATATTAACTTTCCCCCCGCAATTTTAAGGAGTGATGAACTTTGGGGGGATAGTAGCAGAGAATTGGATCAAAGGATGGAAATTATTTAACATTTCAATAAATTGCAGTAATTCATTATCAGTACTCCTACATAAAGATGTCATCCACGTACAGTACAGACCAAAAGTTTGGACACACCTTCTCATTCCAAAAGTTTTCTGTATTTTCATGACTACTTTCATGACACTGGTCTAATGTCCAGAAACCACTGCTAAGGACAGGCAACAAGCAGAAGAGACTTGTTTGGGCTAAAGAACACAAGGAATTGGACATTTAGCCCAGCCCCTCATGAAAGTAGTCATGAAAATACAGAAAACTCTTGGAATGAGAAGGAGTGTCCACACATTTGGTCTGTACTGTACCTGTACGACGACTAAACGTGTTCATACAGTTTGCTTGGAAAAATATATTTATAATATAATTATTCCTATATTTCCTCGGGTCCCCATTTTGTATTTGGTTCCAAAAGTCCTCAAAACTATTGAGGCACCTTGCTAGAGCATCAGGGAAGGTACAGGCTTGCTTGAGAAAGAGGGTTGTGCACGCCCTCGAAATATTGAGAAAGGGTCATTCAGCCGCCGGTCGGACACTATCTCTCACTAGTATAGGTGTAAACCTTGGACATTGCGGAGGTACAATAGCAAGCACAGTGCACTAACTACTAACAGCAAGTACTTTTTATATATTTGCACTGGTTACATGGATAAGCTTAATAAATTTGGAAACGTGAAGATTGTTTAAGTCTGTTATGTGTATTTTTGAAGATCCACAAGAAAGCCTGCAAACAGTTTGCTGAGCACATGCAGACTAAGGACATGGATTACTTGAACTGTGATCTAATGAGATCAAGATAAACTTATTTGGTTGAGATGGTGTCAAGCATGTGTGGCGGCAACCAGGTGAGAAGTACAAAGACAAATGTGACTTGCCTACAGTATGGTGGTGGGAGCGTCATGGTTTGGGGCTGCATGAGTTCTGCCCGCTGTGGGGAGCTACAGTTCATTGAGGGAGCCATGGATGCCAAGATGTACTGTGACATACTGAGCCTGATCCCCTCCCTTCAGAAACTGGGCCACTGGGCAGTATTTCAACATGCTAACGGCCTCAAACATACTTCCAAGACGACTACTGCTTTGCTCAAGAAAATGAGGGTAAAGGAGCTGGACTGGCCAAGCATGTCTCCAGTACTAAACCCTATTGAGCATCTGTGGGATACCCTGAAACAAGAGCTGGAGGAGGGAAAGGTCTGTAACATCCACCTGCTCCATGATGGCGTCATGGAAGAGTGGAAGAGAATTCCAGTGTGAAACTCTAGTGAACTCCATGTCCAAGAGAGTTAAGACAGTTCTGGAAAATAATGGTGGCCACACAAAATATTGATAATTCGGGCACAATTTGTCTATTTTCACTTAGGGGTGCACTCACTTATAATGCCAGCGGTTTACACGTCGATGGCTGTGTAATGAGTTATTTTGAGGGCACACCAAATTTACACAGTTATATCAGTTGTACACTGACTACTTTACTTGGTATTAAAGTGTCATATCTTCAGTGTTGTCCCATGAAAAGATATAATACAATATTTACAAAAATGTGAGGGATGTACTACTCACATTTGTGAGATAATGTATATATTTTACACACACACACTACTCACCAACAGTTAGGGATATTTTGCTTTTAGTTGAAATTTAAGGATAAACATAAAATTTCTTAATATTATTTTAAATGCACTAGATGAGACCATCTCTTAACTTTAGAATGCACATGTTCAACTGTTCAATGTTTCAGTACTTTTTGCACAACTTGCTGATCTCTAACAAGGAGATTAATGGCAAAATTCACAACAGGTGTTTAGAGGATACATTTGAATTGGGATTTAACCGGTCCTCCTCATCATGCTGTTCACATTTTGACATTATGGGCCACATGTATGAAATAGTTTTGGTCTAAAACTCCCTTTTTTCCCTGAATGGGGAAAAAAGTGAGTTTTAGACAAAAACCGTTTCATACATGTGGCCCTATGAGACCAAGACAACACCTTGCAATTGATCAACAGTACCTTTCCATTGCCAGGCTTCAAGCAGGATGCTCTCAGACGGAAGTGGTCACTGAACTTAGAGTGTCACGAGATCAGCAACTTGTGCAAAAAGTACTGAAACAGTGAACACTAGGACATGTGCATTCTAAAGTTAAGAGATGGTCTCATATAATATGTGAGTTTCTCTATTTGACTTGAATTACAGACATAAATTAACTTTTCAATTATATTTTAATTTTTGAGATGCTATATGTATGTATGAGATATTTTGGATATTAAAGAAATCTTTTGTTCATCCTGAAATTTTAACCAAAAGCCAAATATCCCTAACTTTTTGTGAGTGGTGTTGATGTATATCAATATATATCGATATGATTACATATAGACATCTGTGAATAGTGAGCTTTGTCTAGAGTCAGGTGGCTCTGATTCAGTTATTAGTCACAGAACTGGTATATCATAAAATGTATATCCTGAAACACTCATGTAAATGAACAGAAACATTATAGCACTTTTTGGACTTGTAATACATTTTCTTTATCTGGCCTTGTTTTCCTATAAGTTAATATTTATAGAATTTATTTACTTTCAATCCACTAACAATTTAGAAAAAAGATCCAAAATATCTCATACATACATATAGCATCTCAAAAATTAAAATATAATTGAAAAGTTAATTTATGTCTGTAATTCAAGTCAAATAGAGAAACTCACATATTATATAGACTTATTACACACAAAGTGATATATTTCGAGTGCTTATTTCTTTTAATGTGGATGATTACAGCTAATAACAACCTCAAATTCAGTACATGAGAAAATAAGAATGTGAGAAAGGTCAATATTGTTAACTCCTGGTGTCATACGCAAAGGTATCCTAAACCTTTAAACCTTTCAGTAGGCTATACAATCATTGGGAAGGCTGCTAACTTGACAGTTGTCCAGAAGACAGTCATTGACATCTTTCACAAGGAGGATAAACCATAAAATGTCATTGCCAAAGAAGCTGGCTGCTCACAGAGTGCTGTATTAAAGCATATTGAAGGAAAATTGTGTGGAAGGGAAAAGGTTGGTAGAAAAAGGTGTACAAGTAATGGGGATGCTGAAGCCTTGAAAGAATTGTCAAGAAAAGGCCATTCAAGAATTTGGGAGAGATTCACAAGGAGTGGACTGTGGCTGGAGTCAGTGCTTTCACCACACACAGATGTATCCAGGACATGGGCTGCAATTGTCACATATGGAGATGCTCAGGGGCATAACTAGAGAAGTCTGGGCCCCATAGCAAACATTTGGATTAGGCCCCCCAGCACTCACCCTCCCCGCCACTCCGCCACTACCTCCACCATGAACATTTACCAGGACCTCTTAAGTCATGCAGTTACTAGATAATACAAGTATCGAATACCTCACCATACATTCGCCATAAAATGCTAAACCAAAAAAATTCCCCCCTATAAAACCCAGATTTTAAAAATTCCCAAAAACGCTACACCTAGGACCTGATTTATACCCCTGAGAAACTGGAAATACAAAATTACCACCCCAAATTTGTGACTGAATTTAAAACCCCATAAATATCACTGAATAAAGATCAGTATACCAAAATCCTTTTCCCGGGCCTACAGGGGACCCATTAAGTGGTGGTTAACCCGTGTACCAGGTGCACCCACAGAATGTATATTACCGCCCATACGTGACCATACAGTGGTAGGAACAGAGTACACAGGCTCTGCTGGGCATATGTGTTACAAGTGGGGAGTTACATCTTGTTTTTCACATCAAAATTGATAGGGGTATGTCATAAAATTTTAAGATAGTTTGGGGGCTCCCCCCTCCCCCAAGCAAAAACCCTTTTTCTCAAGAACAGAACCCCCCAAAAAACCCCGGATCAACATGAAGAAGTGGGGGTCAACCTTTCGTGATTTTTTTTCCCATTCATTTAAATAGAAGTTTTTTGAATACCGGGCGAATTTCGCCCCGATGTGGCAGCTGCTCGCCAAGTGCCAAAAAAGGGGTGCCCAAAAAATGGTTTCAAAGATGGGGTAAACTCCCGGGTTTAAAAAACTGGTGTAAAGGTTTGATAGGGAAAAGTGTTTAAAAAAATGAGCCAAAATTTATTTCATTTAAAAATTTACAAATTACCTTAGACCCTATTAAAAAATTCCCGCCCCGTCCCGGGCCCTTTTTTACCTTTAACAGTAAAATGGGTTTTTGTTTTCCCCCCTGTGATCATCTTTGTGATTAGTGTTCATCTTTCACTTTTTTTAAAAATTGCCTGGAAAAAAAGGAAAGGACCTCTGATTTTTTTCAATGGGGATCAAAAAACATCTTTTGGGGGTATATAGCGTTTATGTACTGCGGCCCTGGGCCGCTTAATGTCGGGGTGTTTTAGAAGTAAAGTGCTGACCAGTTCTTTCCCTTTAAAAAACACTCTATTTTCGGCTTTTCCTTTGGTTGTCACTTTCTTCCCCGGGACAACCCAAAACGCATCAGGGGGAAAATGGCAGGTAACATAGCTCTCAATGACAGGTATTGGAATTACCACATTTGGGGATCAATTTCCTTCGTATTGCAGGGAAAAGGGACTCTGAAATAGGTTCGCCGACGCCATTGAATATACCCCCTTTGATATTTTGATAAATGAGGCCTACTGTTTTCAGTGCTCTGTCACTTATGCCCAACAGGAGTTTAGCAGAACTTACATTCTGAATTTTGCATGCAGACAAAGAAAAATCCACTTCTCCAACTCCCCTGGCAAAGCTGTGGCACTGTATTCCTATACTGTGATGATTTAGTAATGGACAGAGGCGTAACTTGAAGCTTCTGGGCCCTGGTGCAAATAGTGAAATGGGGCCCCTCAGCTACCATGTGCCATTTACCATGCTGTGGCAGAAGGGCTTTAGGGGCCCCCTCAGGCTGCAGGGCCCGGTAGCGACTGCTACCTCTGCACCCCATATAGCTACGCCCCTGGTAATGGACATGGCTGTTCCTCCACTCACACTACCAATGAGCACATTATCCTTAGCAGAGCCCATTCAGTTCCCTTGGCAGGTAGAGTATGTGGGCACCATATTCCAAACCATCATGCTTACAATACAGAGCCCACGCATTTCATTTTTATTAAAACTGCACAGGCCTCCAGTTATTTAGCATTATCTGTAGAACTTGTATGTAACAATTAAGTGGAGTAGTTCTGTGTAGTTGGCACAGCTACAAGGTTGTATTGTTTATATGCACAATGTGTGGCAATGTTATGTATACAATTTATTTTGTATTAGCTGTGTGTACAGTACATTTGACACAACGTGTTGTACTGTTATTTGCACCTTTTGGTACTATACACTATAATACATTTTAATAATTGCAGTATATGATACTATATTATTTCCACATTTTGGTACTATACATTATAACACACTTTTATTTTTACTTTGTATGGGCCTATTATTTATTGCCTGCACTTTCTGGTACCATAGACCATCTTGTATTTCAATATTTTCAGAGTACAGCCCAATTATTCATTGTTTGCACTTTTTGCTGCTTTACAATATAATATACTTTTATTTTTACAGTGTATGACCCTATTATTTATTGTTTGCACTTTTTGGTTGTACACACTATAATACATTTTAATCATTGTAGTATATGAACCTATTTATTATTTTCACATTTTAGTACTATACATTATAACACACTTTCATTTTTACAGTGTATGGCCCTGTTATTTATGTGTTTGTGTGATATTATAGTATATGAACCTATTTATTATTTCACATTTTAGTGCCAAATATTTCAACACACATTCATTTTTACTTTGTATAACCCCATTATTTATTATGTTCACATTTTAGTAATATACTTTATAACACACTTAAAACACTTATGTGTTGTTTGCACTTTTTGGTACTATACACTATAACACACTTTCATTTTTATGTTGTATGGCGCCATTATTTAATGTTTACACTTTTCGGTACTATATGCTATAACATCATTTTTACAGTGTCTGGCCCAATTATTTATTATTTCATGTTTTGGTGCTATACAGTATAATAAACATTAATTTTTACAAGTGCATGACCCTATAAGTTTCACGCCATTGTATAGCATCATAAAACATTATCATTAGGTTCCCATTCTCTTTTTACTCTGTTTGTGATTTTCAAAATCAGTCATTAGCAAATTTTTTGTGTAAGAGTAATAACCAATATATACAGGCTTGGACTGGCACACAGGCGAGCAAGGGAATCCCCTGGTGGGCCCCTGCATGTGCTGGGCCCCAGGGCCTCTGAACATGGCTGGCATAGGTCTCCTTTTTAGTGGGGAGAAAAGCAGAGAAGAAAAGGTATAAAGCAAGTCATACGAAGTATGTGCCCCAAGAAACTATCCTACTGGCGGACCTCAAGAGTCAACGCCAATGATGGGCCCCAGAATCAGCTCCACTAGTGGGCCCCTAAGATCAACTCCACTGGTGGACCCTAACAGTAAATTCAACTGGTGGATCCCAAGGGTCAACATCACTGGTGGGCCCTGACACCCCAATCCGACACTGAATGTATACATTATGCCCATAACATTCTGCTGTTGCTTAGCCATTTTATGGGATTTACAAATTTATAAGAAATATCTGCATGGTGTAGATAGAAAACAGCACTATAGGCAGCAGCAAGAACTCAGTTTGGACAATTGATAATTCAAAATTGAACACATAGGGGGACATGTATGAAAACTGTCTTGGTCTAAGACTTTTCTTGCTGCCCATAGCAACCAATCAGGGTTCCCCTTTCATTCCTTCAGAGAGCACTATATGAAATGAAAGGGGAGCTCTGATTGGTTGCTATGGGCAGCAAGAAAAGTCTTTGGCCTCGTTCACATGACGGTTTTGGCCGCGGGTTCCGCGTGGTCCGTGTGGTCTCGCCGCGGGAGGGGCGTGGTTTGGGGCGCGGCTTGCGCCGAGGGTTTGCCCCCATGCAAATTAAAAGCAGGGGGGCAAACCGCGGCGCGAGCCGTGTCCCAGCCGCGCACCACCCGCGGCGACACCCGCGGCAGCACCGCGCAGAGAACTCCCTGTCAAGAATTGACAGGAGAGTTCTTCACAACCCCGGCCCTTTGGGTGCGGCCAAAACCCCCCGGGGGTGTGAATTTTAACGCGGTTTCCCATAGGGAAACCCTGTTTAAAAAACTAATGCATTTGGGGCCCGGTTTTTTTGGACGCGGGAAAACCCCGGGCGGAACCCGCAAAACCATAACCGCGGGCCCAAAACCGTCGGGTTAACGGGGCCCCCTTTTACCCAAACCCAAATTTTATTTTAAAAGTCCCAAATTGTTTTTGGTTGCATGGAAGGTGGACCGTCACAATCAATTCTTCTACCAGGCCCAAGCAAACCTAGTCCAACAATGGGCTGGCATATATTATCTCCACAATTTGTCAGCTTTTGTAAAATGTAATGTTTAGGCATTGTAAACCAAGAGAAAAACTTTTTACTATCCCGTTAAAAGGAAATTTTTTTTTTAAAACATTTAAACAAAGAAGGGAAGGGCAAAGGGTGCTTTAAAATGGGGGAATTAAAAGGTGTTGGACACAGCATTGGCTCTACAAATTTTCCCCGTCCCTTTCCCCCAATTTTGTTTTCGATTCCCAGTTTTTTTTTTTCAAAAAAATTTGAGAGGAAAAGGGGTGCATTAAAAAAATAAGTGTTTCCAAAACCAAAAAAAACCCTCTTAAAGGGAGGTTCCTTGTTAATATGCACAGACATGAAAAAGGGCCCCTTTCCTTCCCATAAAAGCTACAGTATTTTGGGGAAAATTTTTTGGGGGGTCCTTGGCAAAAATCCTTTTTAGGACTTCTGAGGGGGAAAAATGGAAATTTTCATTTTCCCTTCCCGACAAAAATTAAAATGGGGGCCTTTTGGGTATATGAACATTTCTCTAAAACGGCACAATGGGATGAATTTGGTTTTCCCAAAGGGACACATCGGGGACATCTGGTCCTTGAATTCCCGGGGGGTCCCCGCCCCAAATTTAAAAAACAAAGAATAAGCAAGCTTCCCCCTGAAAACCGGCCAAAAAAGCGTAAGAATGCTTGTATTTAGCAACTCCACTGCCAGTAACCCAAAAATTTAGAAATTGTTGAATTTATAAGGGACTTTTGGGGGGTTTTTGGGGTTAATATCAAATTTTTTTGCTTTTTCTGCCCTTTGGGGGTATATTTAAAGGGCGATGCCAGTGGAGCTTATAAAATCACTCTAAAGGAGCAAGTCAGTAATTAGGAAATCTACATGGGAAAATGTTTTTTTTTTGAAAACCCCAAACCCCCTTTATGGAAAAAGAAGAAAGTACTTAGTATTAGTTTCATTTGTTTAAAAAATAAACTTTTAAAATTTCCCCAATCCACACTCCCAAAAAGGGGAAAAAAAAGAAGGGGTTATTATAATGCATAAATTTTTTTTTGCCAAAACATATTTCCCCCAAATTTTAAAAGGGGGAGTCCCTTTTTTGGGGAAATTTCCTCCCTTTTTGGCCCCCAAAATTTCTACTGCGATCCGGCCCCCCATGTGAATGAGGAAAGGCGGGCGCTAGCTAGTTTCCTCCCAAATTACTTCTATGGGAGTTTTTCCCGGGATAGTAAGGTTTTGTGCCAAAAATGGGGACTGACCCTAAGGCTAGGCTAGCATATAACAAAATAACGTTGGAAATCCGAAAGCATTTTGACATTGCTGGACCACAGTTTTTGGCGTAGATTTGCGCAAAAGGCGTGGTCAGCTTTTGGATTTGCCGTCAGCCGCATTCATTCAACATATGGGGCCGAAGGTGAATCTTGCAGAATATACAACATGTTGTATGTTCCGCTAGATTTTTAACGCTATGGTAAAAAACGGTGCCGTTTAGACTACAGCACAGGCTTTTCATTGTTGTCTATGCAGCACAGGGTACCGTCAAAGCTTCAAAATACTAAAACCGCCGAAAATGCAACAGTATTCTTGTGCTGTGTAGACATAGCCTAAGACGGAGGACTGTCTGTTTACCACAGGTTATCTTTACAACTTTGTTTCATGAATGTGATACACTTTATGTAAAACTTTGGATTCAGTTTATACTGAACAAGTAAATATTAAAGGGGATTTATCGCTTCATCAGTTCAGCTGTTTCATTGTACTTTCAGTTTCTCAGCTCCTCAAAGCCAAGTTTCTTCCCCTCCCAGCTGGGTGTTTAACTGCTGCCACAGTACTATCCCACAAACATGTCTGCCCCTACACCTTCTGTCTCTTCCTCCTTCATTGTAGATTTGTAAGCCTCGCGGGCAGTGGTCCTCTCTCCCTCTGTATTTTTCATTTGTACTCGTTTGACATATGTTATTATGTAACCCCCCTCGAATGTACAGCGCACTGGAATCAATGGCGCTTTAAAATATCTAATAATAATAATAGTAATGAATGTGGATGATACATCCCCCCTTCACTGTTCATGCTCGCTCCCGAGTCAGTGTGTTTGTTTGAGATCCAGTCGGAGGGGATAGCACATCCCCTGCCCTTCTCCCCCTCTTCTGTCTGAGTCCACATGTCACTGTGTTCTCTCCCTATTTGCAGTCTATATGTAAGAGTGTTGTGTTACATACCCACAGGCAATGCATTCAGTCTTCACAGTCCTTCTATGAACTCTCAAAGGCCACTGATCTCTATCTCCTCTCACAGACTGGAGGTTTGTTACAGTTGAATACTGTTTTACTATGCAACTCATCCAGAGCAGCAAAGACCTGTCTACCTTTATATGTTTACTTGACAGCAGCTGTTTTTTTGATTTGTAGAAGCAGCTGCAGGGTTACTGTGCAGCTGCTGGCTGTGCAGATGAAATGTTTGCTGGCTCCCTGTATTCTGAGTGAGCGAGGCAGGAAGGCTTGCCCATGAATACGACCGGGGGCCAAACAGAAGTAAATTAGTAGAGCTGTCAAGCCTATTGAAATGAAAGGAGGTGAATGTCTGGACCAGCACTGGGGAAATGAGTTTACAGAAATAACGAAGATAAGGGTGACAGTGAAAACAAGGACAGCATTTGCAAATGACATCCAGATTGCAATGTTGCGTGTTTCTCTGTACCCTTATTCGAATGAACCATTTAATGTAATGATAAAACCCCTTTAAAGAGAATTTAAATGGAGACAAGCACTTAATGGTGGATTTATTGCGGCATATATAACTGTTTGATGCAAAGTATGATGGGAGTAAGGAGACCCAGAAAATGCCGTCATACATGATACCTGTGGTATATGAAAATTGAAAGGAAGGGTGCATGAAGAGAAACTTTAAGAGCTTAAATACATCATAGAAAATAATTAGACTCTTTAATATTAAATTAATTAAAAAAAGAGAAAGAAAAAAAAAATGCTATTCGTTTGATGAGGAAAAATTTAATTACATAGTTTTCATAAATGTTATTCATTTCACTAGGTCGATCATGGAAATCAAGTGGAAGAGGCTGTACGGAGCCACCGATGTTCCTCCATTATATAATTGAATTGAATAGAGTTTTAGATTTCTATGATGGAGGGCAGTATATGACTTTTCCAAATTACTAGATATTCACGGGCGTGCTTACTGTCAAGATGTGGGCTATCAGAAACACATCCACAGTTGGCAGACTGATTTACTGATGATTTTTATTTGCGAAATTTCTGTTATGTAACCTTTTTGTTTGTATGTTTATATGTTCTTTACTAGAATATTCTGTACAAAACAAAATACTGTATAATTTGGGGTATATGACAACAAAACTGCCATGTCCAAACTCCGTCTTTCCAGTTTATATATGTTGTGTTACAATGATATCTCTATTCTCCAGTATACTGAAAAAAGTTTCACTAAAAAATTATGTTAAAAAAAACTAAGAGCGACATATCAGTACCATTTTTTTGGTGTTTTTTGCGGCAAAAAAACTGTCATAGCACTATTCTATATATTGTAAGCTTTCACACTCGTTTGGACGCCATTTTAGGCCATTCTGGGATCATGCTAGCTCACTTTTGGGATTGCCATCCTTGGTAGAACGGTATTGCCACCAATATAACAGTCTGACACCAGTCTTACACAAAATAATATAAAAATTAAGCAGAGATCCTCTCTAACATGGTCTGGATCTACCGTAACATCCAGCACCACCAACACATTTACCAGCCACTGCTCAGTCCACCTTTCTGAGGGCAGCCACCTACTTGCCTCAAGCCTGGGGGTAAGAGCCCACTCCTTAGCTCCTCTACTGCTCCAGCTTCTTGCAGCAAACCATGCTCACAGATCACATTGAGTACAAGGCTTTTTATAGGCCTCCAGAGACCTGCACAAATCCTGTCCTGGAACACAGGGAGAAGGTACTCACCCAACACATTGTCCACTCCTGATAAGGATTCGACCTGAGAAAAGCTGAAACACCCACACTACTATACACTTTTCAGCAGTCTCCTCATTATCAGCACAGGCAGGATTACACTGAAAGGTGACACCAATGTGTATAGATAATACAGGTTCAACCATTTACAATAAGAGCTCACTATCTTCTCCTCCCTACATATTGACTTCTTCCCATAACACAGAGAATGCCTAGAAAACTCTCCAATATAAGTCCATGGGTCTTCTGCTGCTCACAGAGTCCTATATCCAGGCTTGGACTGGCCCTTGGCGGAGTAGGGAAGGCCCCGGGTATGGGTATGGTGGGATGTTTTTAGAGGGAAAGGCAGAGAAAAAGAAGCAGAAAGCAAGAGGCAGAGTACACGAGTAATGCAGTCTTACACAGCAGCTGTAGAACAGACCCCAATAATAATACACTGAGGGGCATGAGATAACAGCCTTACTGGTGTACATCAATAAGAAGTTTATCACTGGTGGGCCAAGAAGTTCAGCTTACTGGGGGCCCCAGGCAACCCCCAGTGTGACACTGCTAATATCCATGAAGGTACTGTCAATTGCAACTCTCTTAGAATGCTGCCACTAAAAGTAGCTTAGACAAGAAGGCTGTCCCCATAATCATATAGAAAGAAATAGAATCAAAACACTGTTAAACACCGTAAAAAAAACCAAACAAACAAAAAAAAAAGTCACAGAATTGTGGAGCATTTTGTTGTCATCCCGCATCTATACATGGAATAAATATAGTGCTCAACAATCTTCATATAAATCAAGCGGTTGCCAATTAAAACATCAGTTCATGCTGCAAAAAAACAAAAAAACAAAACCATTACACATATCTCTGTATACGGAAAAATAAAAAAGTTATGGCTGTCAGATAGATTTTAACAAATGCAATGCATAAATATCTGTTTGTACACTATAAAAATATTAAAAATATAAAGTGCTTCCATCAATCAAATATCATAAATTGGGTAATGCACATAATCGTTTAATCCCAGGGGAGTAAAAGAACAACTTTTTTTGTAAATAGTAAGCCGTATTAATCTAAAAAAGTATTCTTTAAATCAATGGTTATTTTACTGTATATGAAAACTTCCATCAAAATTAAAACCAACTGAAAATCAATAGATAATTCAAGTCACAAATATTATGTTACACTGGTATTCAACGCTGAGAAAGGGGGCGTTGTCATTCCCCGAAATACGTCGTGTGTTGGGACGACTGAAAGCCGGCAGTTGGCTGCTGGAGTCTTCCCAAGCGTTGTGAGAGCCTTGTGGCAGGTGACGCCAGGGCATATGCCGCATACTTGGGACTCTGCCACCATAGATGCAACGTGTTGACATTGTTGGTAACTAAGCGTTGTTTCCTTACTCTAGCGTCTCCTTGCTGATGACGCGTGCTGATTAACATGCTTGATACCCTGTAGTAGGCTGAACACGCTACGTCTTGATTCATTGCGTGCAGGACACGTTAGGCTAATGCTGACCTTCCGGAATGTGAGACTTGTTGCAGTGTCAGTTAGGCCACCGTTCACAAGCTTATGTGTCTGGGAAGGATTGGAGCCGTACTGCCGTCGCCTTACTTTGTGCATCCAATATGGCTCCAAATCCCGTCCAGAACTATGGTATTATGTCTCTCCTAACAGCTCGGCAGATCCGACGGGACGGGGAGATTGGTGACATGTCAACTATTACGGCGCGTAACGCGTCGTAGATGATTGAAAAGTCTATCGGGGCCGCGAGCTGCTGGCCCCCAGACCCGATGAGACGGCTGCGGCGTAATTTGCGGGGCGAAAATCGTCCCGTAATTACGCCGGCATATATACACGTGTGAATAGGCTACTTACCTATACATTACTACTAAGCATGTCCCTAAATTTTGGAGATTCTCCCTGCAAGAGACACTGTGTCAATTAGCATATTCTAAACATCCAAGTTTGGTGAATACCAGTGTAAATAATATTTGTGACGTGAAGTCTATTGATTTTCCTATGGTGGAATTTTATGAAGTTTTGATATAATATGTAAAATACATTGTTCTTAAAGGCATTATTTTTGTTTAAACGGACTCATATTTACAAAAAAGTGAATCCGCCCCAGGTGGGGTCCTGGAAGTGCCATTGATAAATATTGAATACATAGTGCTATTAATAGAGAGTAAAACAAACTTGTCATGGATACTGCACGGTGAGCGCTGTTAAAAATAAAAAACACTACTAGGATTGCAGTATTTTCTTCACCCTGCCTTCAAAATAACGGATTTAAAAAAAGACTTTTCCCCCAAAAATGATATCATAAAAAATAGCTCAACTACACAACCGCAAAAAATAAGTCCGGCTAAAGCTCTTTGTACAACAGAAAAATAAAAAACGTATAGCTCTCGGACTGCGGCGATGCAAAAACATGTTTTCCTTTATAATGCGCATACTTCTGAAGCCACAAGCGTATTGCAGGCATAAAGCGACGCATAGAATTCACGCCGCTGTACACCTGCAATATGCCGTGTGAACATACCCATAGGGCAATAATCCAGGAGTGGAAAGAACATAATTTCTTTTTATATAGAAATAGCTACGTATATTCAAAGACTATACCCCAAATATTCAAGCAAGAATTCAAGGTCTCCGTACTGTATGAATCCAGTCCGAGGTATATAATATGGGCTATCTTTAAAAGTTTCATAAATTTTCTATTTATAAACTCCTTAAGACAACATTCCATAAAGTGAGTGAACTACAAGTTAATAGAAAATCAAGGGGGTACTTAGCAATATCTGCGGATGCACAAAATCGTTCAGATCCAAGAAAGTCCTAGCTTCTAGCGGAGCTTTCCTTTGAGAGCCGGAGGATCCGGGCCAGTTAGTGTATGTGCACAAAGAGATGTTTTTGGGAGACTCCTCCACACCTTTCTCAAGGCCATTTGAAGTTTTAAGATAGCCATTTGTAATTTTCTTGGACGCAAGAAACATAATTTCATCATAATAACAGCCACAACCCAGGTGCTCCCTGCAAAGATTCATACAGATGAATGAATACGATTTAATCAGAAGAGTTGTCCTGAATCCAATGAACACTCGGCGAGAGCTAAGAAAGACCTGGAATCAGCAAGTAAAATTGTTTCAAAGTTAATAATGCACTCAACCTCCATGGCGAGTTTGTACTCTCTCCATACAAGACTCCATTGCTGAACAAAAAGCATAATGGTTACTCAATACCGTTTAGACAAGCCTGTGAAGACTATTGGAAGAATATAGAGCTGTATTAAACAGCTTCATAGCTGCCTTTTGTGCGGTAGTCTATTAACCCCTAACGACCTTGGGGTATCCATACGCTCCAGTGTTTGGGCGGTACACGCAACTGGACGTATGGATACGCCTGAGGATAGCTGCGCAACTCGAAGCAAGTGTTCACACGTTCGCAGCCGCCGGTGGCTGTAAGCTGTATATATTACAGATGACATCCTCCGCTCCAGCGTCAGGCACCCGACCCGGGGGGGGGGGAGGGCGGCTAAACCCTTTAAATTAGTCGCGACCTATCGGGACGCAATAACTAAGGTAGCGCAGGCAGGGGGATCGCTCCAGCCTCGCGTCGCTCTGTTCGTCGGCAGAAGCGCTCACTGTTCGGCGATCCGTGCTAGATCCTGCCCTATGACAGTACAGCACGGAGGGAAACAGGAATCGCCTTCCGGATAGTCTGTGACGTCACACGATGCCGGGCCGGTGCGCATGTTGGGCAGATCCTGGCATAGTGAACTGAAGTTGTACATAGGAACCAGTCATAGCAACAAGCTATGCACTGATTCCTATTGAATGTGAGATCTAAAGATCTCTCATTCAAATTCCCTATGGAGAGAAAGCGAAAAAAATATCGGTGTAAAATAGCTGAAAGAAAAGTAAGAAAAAAAAATGAAAAAACAAGTAAAACACAAAACGAAAAATAAAATAAAAAATAGTACACTCGCCCTGTTCCCCTTACAAACGCCAATCGCCCAAAATAAAGATCAAAAATAAATAAAGTACCAATATGTTGGTATCTGCCGCATGCGTAAGACGACCGGCCCTATAAATCTGTCATGTCTAATATAAACCCTGGTATGGTGACGCCGGTAAAAAAACAAATACAAAAACAATCACAGAATTAAGATTATTGTTCATTCCGCAGCATATAAAATGATAAAAAACCGATCAAAATAAATCCTAGAATCGCAATGTTGTACCATTATAACCATAGTTGCACAACCTTTTGATAAAATGTGAGAAAAGCAGGGGAGTTTGTGGGACGAAGAACTTTGATATGGACACGCCTACCATGTCGGTATGCCACGCCCCTCAAAAAGCCTACACACCCACTCAACACCTATTGCATAACGGGCTTTGGAAGTAAAGCAGGTAGATGCCTTATAGCCAGTAGTAGGCCTCCCATAACCAGGTATGTGCCTTACAGGACGGTAGATGCCCCTTGTAGCCAAGTAGATGCTCCACCTCTGTAGCCAGGTAGATGCCAATTTTGTAGCCAGGTTAGATGCCCACCACTTTGTTAAGCCATGTGGTGCCCACCCATGGTCTTGCCAGGTAGGTGCCCCCATTGTTACGCCAGGTAGATTTAACTAAATTTTTTAAAAAGTAACCTCAAAAAACCCACCAAAATAAAAAAAATAGAAGAATAAGAAAAAACGTGCCCCATTGTTGCCAGAGTAGTGCTCCCCATTGTTTAGCCCAGGTAGTGTCCCCATCTGGTTGGACTGTAGTGCCCCCAAGTTACCCAGGGTAGTGCCCACCTTTGTGGCCAGGATAGTGACCCATTGGTTTAACCAGGTAGTGGCACGTCCATTGGTTGCAGGGTGTGGCCCCATTGGTTGCCAGGTAGTGCCCATTGTTGGCCAGGACGATGTCCCCTCTGTTGCCAGTAGATGCCCCTCTGTTGCCAGGTAGTGCCCTCTCTGTTGGCCAAGGTTAGTGCCCCCTCTGTTAGACAGGTAGTGGACACCATCTGTTAGCCAGTTTAGTGCCCCCTTAGTTGCCATGGTAGTGCCCCCATTGTTTACAGGTAGTGCCCTTGTTGCCAGGGTGTAGTGCCAATCTGTTAGTCCAGGTGTGGGCCCCGCATCTTCTTTGCCAGGTAGTGCCCCCTTTGTTGCAGGTAGTGCACTCCATCTGTTAGCCAGGTAAGTGCCCCCATCTGTTTGCAGGTAGTGCCCCTTTTGGTGCCAGGGTATGTGCACCCTCTGTTGTGCCTGGTAGTGCCCCCTTTGTTTGCCAGTAGTAGCCCCCATTGTTGCTGTAGTTGCCCTCTCTGTTAGCCATGGTAGGGCCCCCCTCAAGATGTATAAAAAATAATAAAAATCCACTTACCTTACCAGGCTCGCTGCAGTCGAGGGCCAGCTTCCTGCCCGATCTCTTCAGCGGCGCGGGGGGAAGTGAGAGCAGCCGCGCGTCCTCCCCTGCAGCCCGCGCGTACTTCCCTGACGACACGCTGACCTGTTGTGCCGTGCACAGGAGCCGGAACATAACAGGGGGAGGAGGGAGGAGGGGAGCACGATCTCCTCCTGCCTACTCCTGCAAGTGAGGAATCCGGGCGGGTGTAAGCGGCGCTGCTCGGGCCGCTTCACCACCGCCTGTAGGAGCGTCCGGGGCGGCCATGAGGTAGCGAACTAGCGCTACTCTCTTGACGCCGAGTTAATTAATAGGACCCCCGACGCCTGCAGGCAGGAGGGAGGAATGCCAACTCTCACCGGGAGGGTGGGAGGGGACCCAAATTAGCGGGACCCCCAGCAAAAAGGGAGAGT
This sequence comes from Phyllomedusa bahiana, assembly GCA_025379985.1. Taxonomy (NCBI): domain Eukaryota; kingdom Metazoa; phylum Chordata; class Amphibia; order Anura; family Hylidae; genus Phyllomedusa; species Phyllomedusa bahiana. The sequence goes on from JAODAL010014994.1 coordinate 43,315, forward strand.
TGGCATGTAATGACTTAAAAACGTCAGTTCATCCCGCACAAGACAAAAGAGTGCCCTTATACAGCTCTGTATTACGGAAAATAAAATATGTATAGCTCTCAGAAGATAGCGATCCATAAAGATTGTTTTACACAAAAATAACAACTTTTTATTTTTAAGTGCTTCACATAAAAAGAAACTTATAAATAGGGTTGTATCGCCAATAAGTCGTAGCGGAACCACAAAGAGTAAAGTCTAACTTACAAGGTGTAGCTGCTACGGTGAGCCCTGTTAAAAAATAAAAATATAAAAACACTTAATAGGATTGCGTATTTTCGTTCACCTGGCACTCAATAAAATGCGATTTAAAAGCGATCACAAAAAGCCCTTGTCCCCAAATATGATACTAATAACAAAACGTCAACTCATCTCGCAAAAAAAATTGTCCTACGGACAGCTCCAGCACAGAAAAATTTATAAAGTATATGGCTCTCAGACTATGGCGATGCAAAAAACTTATTTTTCCTGGGTGAATAGAAAGTGTTTTTATAGTATAAAAGCTAGTTAAAACATAAAAAAAAGTTATGACAAAATTGGGTATCGGTGTAATCGTATTGAACGCTGTGAAGTAAAGCTACCATGTCATATTTATCGTACAGTGACCACTGATAAAAATAAAAATAAAAAAACACTACCAAGATTGCTGTATTTTTTGTTCAAAAACATCTCACAAAAACTCTTAACTAAAAATAGGAATCATATGCACCCCATAATTGGTACAATTAACAAACTTCAACTCATCCGCAAAACAACAAGCCTAATTACCAACAGTCTGACATCATTCAAAATAAAAAATTATGGCTTTCAGAATAGGACATACATAAAAAATCGCAATTTTTTTATATAGTAGTTCTACTGTGTAAAGTAATGAAACAGAAACAACTTATTTCAATAATCTTATATCCCATTGTAATTGTACCGACCACCATAGTAAAGTTATCACATCTTTTTACACTGCTCACGGCGAATGCTGTAAAATTGATAACTTCAAAAAACAACATGAGCCAACTGCGTTTTTCACCCCCATTCTTCATTGCCCAATGCTAAAAAAAAAACTTTGGATACACCTGTGTGCCTACAAATGCAGAATACATCCCTAGATGAGATCCCTGATGGGTGTTGAATCCAAAATGGGGCTGACTTACTAGAAGGGTTTAGCATGTTCTGTCTACTTTGGGGGCTTTGCAATTGCGACCATGGCCCCACCAAAATCTGGCGTTCCAAAGCCAATTGCTCTCCCCCCATTTAAGCCCTGCCATGCGCCCAACAAGCAGTTGTACTCCCCACATGTAGGGTTTTGCCAAACTTGGAAGAAATTGCTTAACGAAAGTTTTAGGGTTCTTTTTCAGGATTCCTTGTACATATTGGAAAACATTTTGAGCCTAAATTGCAGATTATAATAAAAAAAAAATAAATTAATTTTCACAGCCTTATTGCTAAAAAAAATTTGTGAATACACATGTGGGGTCTATTTACTCAATGCACCCACTGGATTATTCATTAACAGGGGGTGTAGTATTCCAATTTGCGGTCTAATTAGGGGTGTTTATTAAGTTTTTAGAACCTTTTGGGTGTCCCCATACTGAACTGGCGCTAATTAATATCGTAATTGAATATGAGACCCAGTGTATAGTAGGTGCTCCTCCTCTTCTGGGGCTTATGGTTGAGAAAATAACGGCACCTAGGGCCACATATGGGATATATCTACAATGAAAACGGCAGATCTGGGGGAATTGTTATTAAGTTGCATTTACCCTGGTAACATTTTACCGTATTCCAGTGAATAATGGATACATATTGAAAATCTGCAAAAAGTTAAATTTTGACATTTTCAACCTACTTTGCTTTATTTCTGTGAAATTCTAAAGGGTTATCACTAACTTCCTAAATAGTGTTGTAAAATACGTTAAGGGGTTAGTTTCTTAGAAGGTGTACATTTATGGGGGTAGAATCTGTCATACAGGCCCCTCAAAAGCCACAATCAGAACTGGAGATTGGTCCCTAAAAAAAATGTATATGCAAAATTTTCTTGATATATGTGAGAAAAATTACTTACTAAATTTCTATACGCCTCTAATGTTGTAAAAAAAAAAACACAACCAGACATTTATACTTCATATGTGGATGCCCACACGAACCCCGTACCCCGCCCCCCCCCCCCCCCCCCCCCCCCCACCCCCCCCCCCACCCCGCCCCCCCCCCCCCCCCTGGGGAGACATATTGGCTAGATGCTAGTTATAAAAACTATTTTGTGGTGAATAATTATCTTGTCTTGCACGCAGAAATTTTTGCAAACATTTCGCAAATCGCAAAACATTCTTCATCGAAAAATTTTTATATTTTTTCAAAAACAAACAAGGATTTATGGATAAATATTTCTTACTAAACTTAAAGCAGCAATGTGTCACAACTCAAAACAATCTCTGCATCACATGGATAGGTAAAAGTGTCAAAGAAGTTATTCGCTCACCATAAATTGACACATGTCAGATTTCAAAAAATAGGGCTGTGTCAGGAAGGTCAAAACAGGCTGGGTCCTTAAGGGGTTAAAATGCCCCCTATTAACCACTTACCAAATTTGGACGTACTAGTACATCCTGGTGGCGGTAAGGGGCTATGTGGCAGGATTGCAGCACAATCCCACTACATAAGTGGGCGGTGTCGGCTGCTAATCACAGGTGACACCCGCCAGTAACAGCACAGAATGGAGCTAGCTCCATTCCATACTGTTTAACCCCTTAGACCCTGTGGCAAACACGGCCGCGATGTCTAAATGAATGAGATCTGCGATCGGGCACCCTGTGGTGAGATTGCGGGGTCCAATCAGTTTACATGGTAACTGGAAGCCTTGTGAAGGCTTTCATCACTGCCATGTTCAGGTTTTACTACATTCCTGCCCAGGCTGGAAGTTAGTAAATCGCCACCATATTTGAAGAGTTTATTCGTATGTTTTATTACACATTGCAGTAGGATGCTCTATTAACCAATTGTGGCCCAAGTGGTGAGGCTCCCGCTCCAGGTGGGACTCCCATGTTAAGTAAAAAACAAACAGGTTCTTTAGTATAAATAAAAAAATCACCCCCCTTTTGACATTTTACAAATAAAAAATAATAAAAAATGTACACATACTTGGTACCACCGTGTCCGCAAAAGTCTGATCTACTAAAATATAACATAATTTATTCTGTACGCACTGAAAATGTAGAAGTAAAAAAATAAGGCAAAATTAACGCACTGCTTTTGGTTATCTTTTCTACGTCACTCCCAAACTGGGAAATCAAATCTAAAGTAGATTTTAGCCTGCAAGTCTGTAGTTAGAAGTACAAAAAACTTATTGGTGGCAGAATATGTTTGGATTTTTTTACGAAAACCAAAACATAACGAAAACCCTACATGTTTGGTATTGCTAGATTCATATCAACTTGTAGAAACAGATGACATCTTTTATACTTGAACGATTGAACATCCGTTAAAAAACCAAAAACTCAATCAAACCACTGGTACAAGTACCATTTTTTTTCACATTTTGCCCCACTAAGTATTTTTTTGTGGTTTCCCAGTATATTCTATGGTACGATGAATGACACCATCAATTGTCATGAAAAATAAAAGCCCAATTGGGCCATTGATGCTGCAGAGGATCTTTGCCTTGTACCAATCTCCATCGGCACAGATCAGGATTAATGGCTCTCTTTCGGATTCCTTCCAAATTGGTAAACGGTACTGGCAGGGATGCCCATTGTCACTCCCCTCCTGTAAGTAATTTCAATGGGAATATCATTTGCAGGACATTCGGGCTTCACGGAGGAGATGAAGAGGGGACCAGTTGGGATGGCAATATAAATGTGCTGCCTTGCATACGACCATTCTGCTTTATTTGACCAATCCCTTGCCTAATGGACTAGTGCTAGGGACGGAGTTCGGGATCTTTTTTGTAACTCATGCGTTAACAGGGACAAAGAGCATCTGCTATGAACACGTATCCTCTAGTTTCCGGGGGAACTCACTATATTGAAAGCTAGCTTCCCCTTTAAGTGGCCAACGGAGTCGTTTACTTACTTAGGTATTCGCATCCCGGTACAGAGGGACCAGGCATTTGATCTAAATTTTCACGCCCTTGCACGAGCTGTAAAGGGTGAGCTTGCTAAGTGGGACAGGAAAGATTTTTCGTGGGTGCGGAAGGTCAATATTGTAAAATTGAATGTTCTCCCTCGGCTTGTTATCATTTAGTTTCAAACTATTCCGCGATAAGGCTTCTCCTAATTCCTTTTTTTACAAGAACTTAATAAATCCTATCAGGGGAAGTTCATATGGGCCCAAACACCCGGAGGAATTGCGTTAAAACATCTAATTACGGCCAAAAGAACCAGGGAGGTTTGGCCTTGCAGATTGAAACCTAAATGTGGCTGCTCTGAGAAAGGGTGTGTGGATTGGTTCTCTTTTTAGGGTCAGTCTCAACTGCGTTGGATTCAGATGGAGGGAAGTATGGGGTCTACCTCTCTCGTCTATACCGTGGCTGGGTTCGTGTGGTCCTAATAGCAAAATTGCCCGATTGCCGTTTATATCGCGCATTACCTCAGAGACGTTTAAATTGCATGGTAAGCAACATACTCTGTTTACTCCAAACGGACCTCTTACCCCAATAAAGGGTAATCTGGCTTTGACAATCTCTATCCTCAGCTTTATTTCTCATGATAGTGGGCTTAAAACATTTCGAGACTATATCAGGTCTTCCTCTTTTAAATCCAATGAGGAATGTATTCCCTCTCAAAATAGAACGCCTAAAACCTGGTTGCAATATATGCAACTACGACATTACTTTGACTCCAATAAGACCAAGAGGGATCTGACTAGACCGCTGACGACTTTTGAGTCCCTATGCGTGCTTCAACAGGCCCCGAGGCACCTAATCTCCTTAATATACAACTTGATGATTGCAACAATGTCGTCTACAAAACCGCGCTACCAAGCCAGTTGGGAGGGAGAGCTAGGGCGCAATTTCCCGGTTGAGGAGTGGCGTAAGGCTTGTATCTTAGCTCATAAAGCTTCGACCTCTTGTAGGATCCAGGAGCTCAACTATAAGGTACTCACTAAATGGTATAGAGTTCCCACGCTTTTACACTCTGTTTCCAGCAGTTCCCCCCGTTTGTTGGAGGTGTGGAAAGGCTCCGGGAGACATGTCTCATATCTGGTGAGATTGTGAGGAATTACGCCCCTTCTTGATGAAGGTCATTAAGGTGATTAGATTAGTTACGGGGATCCAACTCCAAAATGATCCGTCGGCTCTCCTGTTATACATGCTTCCTATGAGTATACGTACCCTTAAGGGAAATCTGATAATTTTTCTCCTGACTGCAGCAAAGGCACTGATCCCGAGAAAATGGAGGTCTACTCTAGCTCCCTCAGTGGCAGACTGGTTTAAGGAGGTTCTGCATTTGCAGCGTATGGAGGAGAGCAGGGTGGAACATTCTCTAATCCCTGAGCGGTTTTATATAACATGGGGAGATTGGATGGCATTTACCTCATCGCCGGTTTTTAACAACTTTAACTGAGCATAGGTGACTGGATCTCTGCATCGCTCTCTCATATAGGTTGGGATGAATGTCTAGGGCGGGTGTTGGGGGGGGGGGGCCAACGGGCTGTGCGCAGGATGCCGAATGTTTATTGGTTTCACACTTGTTTTCTGTTTAGATTTTTGTAGCACTCTGATATGCAATAAGGTTCTTTCTTTCGTGCAATCGCTATATAAGTAGTATCTTAGCTTTACTGCATGAAACATAGCTAAGGGTTTATTAATTGATCTACGTTCTGAAAAGGTTCATTACTGTCATCCAGGCTTGTACTCTTTTCCTCGTCACGAGGATGACATTGCAGTTTATTCTGATATCTTTGTAATCTTATTGTCTGAAAGCAGATGTTTCTCTGATTTTGCCTTATTGTACTCTTTTTGTGATTTTGCAATAAAATTGTTCTTGAATACGAAAAATAAAAGCCCTTGCATGTCTATGTAGATGAAAAAATAAAAAATGTAATAACATTTATGCCCAGACCCTGGATCTTACCAAAGGGTATTGGCAGATTCCTTTATCAAAGGAGGCTAGGGAGAAGACAGCGTTCTCCATGACTGAAGGGTCTTTTCAGTATGTCCGGATGCCTTTTGGTTTACAGGGAGCCCCGGCCACTTTCCAGAGGGCCATGGACCAGGTATTGCGTCCCCACAGGAAATATGCGGCAGCCTATCTGGATGACATAGTCATTTTTAGTCAGCACTGGGAAAGTCATCTGTCTAAGGTTCAGGCTGTCCTGGAGGCGTTAAGGAAGGCGGGTTTCACGGTTAAACCCAGCAAGTCGGCCATAGGGCTGGAAGAAGCCCGGTAGTGTGGGTACTTCGTGGGGCGTGGAGTGATCAAACCTCAACTTAATAAAGTGGAAGCCATCCAAAGCTGGCCCCGTCCCTAGAACAAAAAACAGGTCAGGGCGTTCCTGGGAATTGTGGGGGTACTATAGACGGTTCATTCCCAATTACGCAGAGATAGCGGTGCCCCTCACCGACCTGACAAAAGGAGTCAAGTCAGCCGCGATTAAATGGTCCCCGGATGCTGAAGGGGCCTTTCAGAAACTAAAGTCAACCCTCGGTAGGCAGCCTGTGTTGGTTGCCCCGGATTTTTCCAGAGAATTTGTGGTTCAGACAGATGTGTCGGATGCGGGGGGGCTGTGTTGTCTCAGGTAGTAAATGGAGAAGAGCACCCGGTAAGCTATCTGAGTAGGAAGTTGTCACCGGCAGAGAAGAATTACTCGATAATCGAGAAAAAGTGCCTAGCCCTTAAGTGGGCCCTGGATTCCCTGCGTTACTACCTACTGGGGCGCAGGTTTAGGTTGGTGTCAGATCATGCCCCCCTCAGATGGCTAAGAGAGAAGAAAGGGAAAAATGCTTGGGTCACCCGATGGTTCTTGGCCCTACAAGATTTTAACTTCTCGGTAGAACATAGGCCCGGGAAGCTACAGGGTAATGCAGATGCCCTGTCAGGGGTGCACTGCATGATGAGTAAAGGAGCCCAGATCCACGGCCTTGGGCAGAGGGGGGGGGGGGTATGTAAGAGGGCAGAAGGGATTGTGGTGGACCAGAGATATGTGTCACCAAGAACCCTGGCGTTGGTGAGGTGAAAACCTGTAATTTCAGATGTCAGCAGTGGTAGGTTGCTGACACACGTTTTTTGTTAGTATGCTTGCAGAGCAAGTAGCCTGGGTCTGGTTTTCACAGGAGCAGTCATAGAGTTGGGTGGGTGACTGCTCTCACATCTTCAGGTCCAGGCAGATTTGGTTGTTGTATGTAAGCCTGGAGATCAGGTGGGTAGAGGTGGGTATTGTCTGTGCAGTGGAGGAAGAGAGCAGGTGTGCTGCAGAGTTCCCAGGAAAAGACTACACGCCAGTCTCAGCTGGAGACAAGGAAGCCTGGAGGCTTATCTGGACATAGGACTGTAAGTTCCTTCGTTTTGGCTGAAGCTAAGCCCCCGTTTATGTTGTGTGTGTTCAAGGCTGAATTTTTAAAGGGCCTGTTCCCCAAAAACAGTTTTAAAGATGGTCACTGTTTTACCCAACCCCAAAGTGATTTTACAACAAAGGAAATATTCCCAATTTTTTTACAGTGGCTTTTCCCATTGTCCCAAAAAGGCTTGAAAATTGTATAAGTGATTGACTTCTCCTGGCTACTTTGCGTCCCTGCAGAATTTACCAAAAAAAACTTTTCCGGGGAACCTCACTTTTCCAGCACTTCCCTAACTGTTCCCACCTCTGCATAAACTCCCCATGTGTGATAGGTGGATGTGAAGGGGCTATAGGGTCATAGGTGGGGGGTGGGGGTTGTTTTTTTTGCTAGCAAAAGGGCACTTAACACAATGGTGGAGAGGGGATTTTAAGCCCAGTTTTCGGGGCCCTCCCCAAAGGGAAAAAGGGGGGAACAGAGGTTTAAAAACCCCAAAAAGTTTTGGTGCGCAGCTGTGGCCTGTCCCCTGAGAATTTTTGGGTGCAGCCTGAACCCCCTCTCCTGTTCCCCCAGAAGTTTAAACCCGCAGGCATAATTTCAACGGGGTTTTGCGGGGGGATGGGATTTTTAACTTTGTCAAAAAATTTTTGTATCGTTTTCTTTTACTCTACAGGTTTCCCCGTTCCCAACAATTTCGGTTGGTTGAATCCATTTCTTTGATAAAATGGTCAATAAGAGATGGTGTCTGGTGTATTTATTTAAATAAAGTTTTTTTATGTTGTGTTGTGTGTTTCTTTTACCATTTTTTTTCCCATGGTTAGTAATGAAGATGTCTGACAGGCACCTCTATATTACTAGCACTGGGGTTTAGTGTAGCGAGGGTGTTTTTTGTCCCCCCAAGACAGCCCGAAACCCCCTTTGTCACTATTTACCCCAAATTACCCAACGATCCGGGGTATGGAAAAAAGTATGTGGGCCCGGGGTTTGAAACTCAAAATCCCTTTTTCCCGGGCCAATTTACCAAAATTTAAACCTTTTCTCCGAAACCCTGCGCTGTTCTGGGGCCCAAAGTGGCTGCACCCGGGTTTTCTCTGGGGAAGCGGGGGCTTTGTGAAATTTAAAGGGCCAGCCCCGCCAGTAATTGGCAATTGCCGGTGGGGGATCCCATTTTACCCGGGTTTCCCTCTGCCCTTCCCTTTTGCCCAAGACCCCCATAGCCCCCTGGCCTATGTGAAAAAGGCATCGAAAAGTTTTTCCCTTTGTGGGGTTCCCTTTGTCCCATTTTTTTTCCCTTTCCCGTCCCTTGCCATAAAACCCTTTGAAACCCCGGGAACCCTTGATTTCCTGCATGCTCTGATAGGGTTTTTTCTTAAATTGTTTTTTGTTCCCAACAGTACATCGGTCCCACCTTTGGGGATAGCAAATTGTTACTGTTCGCCCCAAGAAAGGCCAGCCTGCCTTGTGGGGGCTCAGGTAAAATACGGCCCCTCCCTCTGGGAATCCACTCCCTGGTGGGGCTTATTTTCCCCACTTGCGGTGGTCGGGGATCCCCCCTTAAGGCCTGCCCTTTAGGGTTATGCCGCCCGTTACAGGTTATAGTGTATATATAAACTTTTGTGTTTTAGATTTGTATTCTTATTATCATGTGTATGGCAGTAAGTGAAGACATTCCATTTGAAACATTATCCCTTACTACCACATTTATTTATAGCTGGAGCTTGGGTGGCGGGCGCTACTAAATAGCGAAAAAGGAAAAATAATTTTACGGGAAATGTGCCTTAGTCAGGCAGCGGGGCCACCCCCTTTTTTCCTTTGTGTAAGCCCGCATCCTCGCACGCCTTGCTTTTCAGCGGGGGGGTTTCCGGTCCTAAAATTTTTTTGCAGTAGAAAATGTTTAAAATTTTCAAAGGGGGAAACTTCATCATTACTGCCAAACAATATTTAAAAAAAAGTATAAACCCAAAAAAAATAACATAAATTAAAGTTTATTTTTTACCCCAAATATAGACAATGAAAACGTAATTGATAAAAAAAATAAAAATCTTAAATATTTTTTTTAAGGGTGCCCCCCCTTTGAGTCGCCTTAATTTTTCTATATGCTGCACATCTTTATTTGAAGGGCCCTGCTCTTGATGTTTTATATTCTTTACTGTTTTTTAATCCTAAATTTTATCTAAAATAAGTTATTGGTTGTGCCATTTTCTTTGGGTGGCTTGGGGGTTACCCTTTATTAGATATGATACCTGACATTAATCGTGGAACCTTAGTTGTTTCAAAATATTTTCCCATAGAACCAAATTTAAACCCTGAAAAAAAACAGGGGGGCAAATATCAAATTTTAAATTTGGGAAAAAAAATTTTCTTGTGAAAACCCTTGTTTTATACAAAAGTGGGGAAAAGAAATCCCTAAGATAAAAAAAATCAGTAATTTAGCTTTTTATGCACTCACTAATTATTCATTGTTAGGGGCTTTGTTTGCCCATTTTTGGGCTTTCCCTTGTTTTTTGCAGCAAGGTTATTTAGCTGTTTAAGACATTTTTTTTTAACCCAGGAAATGGGGTCAGCTTTAGGGTTTAATTGGATTTCCCCTTTCACAGGTGAAAATTTTGTAGGTGCAATATTTTCCAATCAGTTAAGTTTATCCCATTATAGGAAGAAATAGAGAAAAAGTTATTAAGAAATTATGCATCTTGTGGCTTATATAGATTCAAATAAGCTTTAAGGGAAAGAAAATCCAGCCAACAAATTTGGGGTAAAAAATTTCTTAATCAATATAAGCCATTAAAAAGGCTTGAGACATATCTAGGAGTTTTGAAAACCCAAATTTGGTTTCTATTGCAGGCAGTTGTAGCGGGCAGGGCCTTCTTCCCCCGGAGCAGGGCTTGGGGGGGCTGTTAGGGCTTGTTCGCACAGCATTTTTTTAATTTGTGTTAACTTTCGCTTTTTAGATCCGTTCTGGGCTGACAGGACGGGGCCCGAGACGGGAAACTAAACAAATTTGCAGTGAAAATTATCAATGCGGGCTATTTAAAGGAAAAAAACGCAAACAAACGTTTTCATGGGGGAACGCCCCCTGGTGTTTCCCCCCTGCTGTCCCGGGTCCCCTCCCTTTTAAAGGGAAATTTCATGTTAATTTTTTTGCAGGGAGTTTACATGTGTTTCAGAGAAAATCCAATAGAGGGCGTAAAAGCAGTTTACATGTGTTTTCCGAGGAAAAAAAATAGAGGGCGCTCACAGAAATTTTAAAGGGTTTATCTTATAAAAAAAGTTTTTTATTTGTTTTAAATTTTAAAAGCAGTTTTTGAGTATATAATGGGGGGGTTTATAGAAATTTTAGACGTTTTTAATAATTTTAATTTTTTAAAAGTTTTAGATAAATAGTTTAAATTTTTGTTTTTGAGTGGTTTCAGTTTTTAAAACTAAAAAAACCCCTCAAAAATTTATAATAAAATATTTTTAAAAAAAAACTTTTTAAATGAATTTGTAAAGATTTTATACTTCTATAAAAACCCATTCTTAATAATAAAAATGCTTTTGAAAAATTTTAAAAAAATATAAAAAAGTGATTTTTAAGATGAAAAAAACATGTTTAAAAAGTGTGAGTGCTTTTTTTGGGTTTCCTTTAAAATTCAACCCCAAACCCCCTTTCCACTTAAGTGAAAATGTAGGTCATAAAAGGGTTTCTAAAGTTTTTAAACAGTTCTTTTACATTAAATTGACCTCTAGCGGCCGATTTTAGTGTAATTTCACTACAGATTTAAAGGGCCCAAAGTGTTTTTCAGATGGGAAATTTTTGGGTTTAAAAGCTATCCAAAACTTAACCCCCAAATGTTGTTTTCGCTTCTGGATGCGGTTTTTTGGGGCTCCAAAAAACGTCTCCCTTGTTTCCCATTTGGGGTTCACTTGCGTTAAAAAAGCAAGCAGGGAAAAGAGATGTCAATTTTTAAAAGGGTCCCAAAAGTTTCACAAGAAGCAAATTAAAAACCCCTTTGGCGGGTCATTGTCTGACGGTTTATGTGCCTTTTTTTATTCAAAATAAAAAAAAAACAATTTGAATCAAACTGGCCCCTTTTTAGATAAAGTTTTTAGGATTTTTTTTGTTTTCGGAAAAATGGATCAAAAAAAAAAATCGAAAAAAACGTTGGTGAAACTACCCCTTTAAAAAGGGTTTTTGATGTGCTCAAAAAGGGGGAATATTCTCTTTAGGGAAAGAGACCCTAAAGGTGGTGTAAAAATTTCTAAAAAAAGAGCGCTCCAATCAAAATTTTAAAAATTCTAAATAAACTTGGTTAAGAAAAGCTGGGGCTCCATTTTCCCCCTATGGAAAATATCATTCCCTTTTGAGTACGTCTTTAAAATCTTCCTAAACCACCCTTTTCCGCCCGCATTAAGGGGGGGGTAAAAACCCGAAAAAAGGGATTTCCATGGGGGAGATAAACTGGGTTTCCTTTTTAATCATGTCCCCAAGGCCTTTTTTAAAGGTTGGAAAATGTCAAGGGAAAAAATTTCATCAAAAAGGGGGGTGCTTTGGGGGTCCTGCTCTCCCTTTTCCCTTTACCCTTTAAAAGGGGTTTTTTCACTACTTTTATTCTCTTACCTCAGTCCTTTTTTTTTGGTTTTCTTTGAATTCAGGGGGTGTTTACTGGCTGCCCCTAGGGTTTCAGTAGAAGGGCCCGGTCTGTAGCTATAGCAACCAGTGGTGGCAGCCTTAGGGAAACAAAAGGTCTGGAGCTTTAGCGACCTGAGGAGTGATGCAAACCCATAAAAAGAGGGGATATCTAGAAATAGGTAGGGCATTTTTTAAAGGATAAATTTTTGCAAATGACTTTTTTTTGCAAGATTTTTTAACAAAAATGGAATCCTTGTTGTGAGAAACCCCTTTAATTGGTTTTATACAATTTTTGTGGGAAACAAACATGGCTTTTTAAGCATCCCCCACCTTTCATGGTGGCCCCTTCCCACTAAAAGGGAAAATTCCCCTTTTTTAAATTTTTATCAGATGAAAAAAATTTATAGATTTCTGTCTTACAAGTTTAAACATTATTTTGAATAGGGATTTAATCAATCTAACATTATGTAACTTTCCTTTAAAAGAAAACCTGTCAGGTGGGTTACGCTATCCTCTTTTTACAGCAAGTTTTTGACAAGAGGGAGAAAAAGTGAGCAAATTTTTACATATAGGTTTATATGTTTCGAGCAGGGTTTGTGAGTAAAAAAAAAAAGAAAATATGGATAGGGCTCCCTTTAAATGACTAGTTTGGGTTCCCCGCTTAACCCTTTCCCCATACAGTGATTTAAGTTTCCGGGATCAGTGTTTTAAAATAGAGCTGTTTTCCCCAAACACTGTTTGTGGGTGGGGTTCAAATCATTTCTTTTATTTCCCCTTTCACAGATTTTCTCTGTTTTTTACTCAGAAAAGCCCGCTCCCAAAAAATTTTACCTATAAGTTTATTTACAGAAACTTTTAGTTCTCCCTCTGTCATTTTAACCCCATATATCACCGAGCTCAGCTTCCTCCTTATCATAAAACCCTTTTTATATCCCCAGGGGCTCAGCTTCTCTCCCCTTTTCTTTTAAACCCCTTTTAAACACAAGCTCAAGTTCTTCTCCTTTTATCATATTAAACCCTATATAACACAGAAAATCAAATTTTTTCCCCCTATTTATATAACCCTTTTATTTAAAGGGGGACAGGTTTTCTCCTCATCATATAACCAAATATTTATCACCCTGATTTAAGGTTTCTCCCCTTTTCATATAACCCCTTTTTATCACAGAGTTTAGCTTCCCCTCCCAAATTTTTTTTAACCCTTTTGTATCCCAAAAAGTCAGCTCCTTTTTCCTTTTTCATTAAACCTATATATCACAGGCTCAGCTTCTCCCCTATTATATAAACCCCATTTATTTACGGGGTCAGCTTCTTTCCTCTATCTTATAACCCCCATTTTAAAACAAGGGGATCAGGGTTTTTTCCCTTATATATAACCCTACATTTCCAGAGTTTAGCTTTTTCTCCCTTTTCATATATCCCCCAACCCCCTTTTTTTCACAGGGGGGGTAGGTTTTCTTTTACCCCCATATATAAAAACCCCTTTTTAAAATTCCAAAAAGGGGTTTCGGGTTTTCCCCCTCTATTTTATTTTTCCCAATTTTATTTTCCAGAGCTCAGCCCTTCCCGCCTCTAATCATTAACCCTTTTATATAACCCGAGTCAGTTCTCTCCTTATTATATAACCTTTATATCAAGGGTCAGCTTCCCTCCCCTATCACATAAAACCCTTTTATTTTCACAGAGTCAGCTTCTCTCTATCAAAATTTAAAATATTTATCACAGAGTCAGTTTCTCTGTGTCCCCAATTTTTGGCTCTCAGATAGGGGGCACAAATATTGACAGGTTTCTTTAAAACTATATGGTTTATCACAATATGTTAATTTTTATTAATTTTGATTGTTTTTGCAAAAATTCACAAACCGGGGCTTTAATCCTTTCTTTTGAAGTTCAAAGCAAAATTTTTTAAAAAAAAATTTTTTAAAATAATTTCCCTTTATGGGAAACCCTTAATTGAAATCATAAATTTAAAGTTAGTTTTATTACGAGTAGGGTTTATATTATCACACTCTATTTCTCAGGCCACTGCATAGTACAATAGCCTTTGATAAAAAAACCCGAAATTTAAAGTCAGGGGGGATACTGTCCACTGTCTACGGGAAAGGTGGAGTTTCCACACCCTGGTCCCACAGTTTAAAACGTACGAAAAAGTCTTAGGAATTTTTTTGTTCTTTATTTCCCCTTAATTTTGGAAAATTTTTCCCCTTTTCATTAAGTGATTGGGCCCGGGCCTTGGGCTGTTTGGAAATTGGCTTTAGGAACCGGGGTTTACCTTTTGGGGGTTTTGGGGGGCCAAGGGGTTTCGCTGCGGCTCTCGCCTCGGTTCCCGCAGCCCAGGCCTCGTCGAACCTTGCCGCAAACTCTTGTCTCCCGACGCTTTTGCCCGGGGGGGGGCGGGTTTGGGAAAAGTTCGGCGCGGGTGGGGCTTTGGGTTTGGGGGGCGGCTTGCGCCGAGGGTTTGCCCCCATGCAAATTTATAGGGAGGGGGGCAAAAACCCCGTTTATGAGTGCGGCCCCAAGCCCCGCACCAAACCCCCCGGGGCCCCCGCGCCGAGCAATCCCTGAAAAGTATTGACAGGGGGGAGTTCTCCACACGCGTGGGTTTGGCCCCTGCCCCCAAAAAGCGGGGTTTTGAATTTTTAACGCGGTTTCCCAAGGAAACCATTTTTAATAAACTGGGTGATTTTTGGGGCGGAAACCGGTCGGAACCCAGGGGCCCTAAAAGCGGCCAAAACGTCGTTTGGAAAAATTTTCCCCCTTTTTGGGTTTGTCAAAGTCTGGGTATTCACTGAAGACTGAGCACCTGTTGTTTTTTCCCTGCAGTCACAATGAAAGCAGTTCTGTCGTCTTTACCTCTTAAAGGGAAAAATATATGGCCCTCCCAAAGAAGGAAAAAGCAAATTTAAAATTTCTGAATTCATACCCGGGAAAATTTTTGATTAGGTTTAAAAAGGGCTTTGAAATGACAAAAAACCCCCAATCCCCAAACTGGTTTAAAACAACTTCCTTTTTTTTGGTTTCCGGCAGCAGCCTTTTTTTGTTCAAAAAAAAATTTAAAATTTTAAGGGGGGAAAATTTCTTTATCGGCTAAAAGTCTAAAGGAAAATCATCACCTAATTTACAGGGGCTTGTCGCAGGTTTACAAATTTGGGGAAAATTGTTAGGAAGGCGAGTCCTAACGACTTAAGAAATTAAAACTAGCTGCAAGCCCTTTCTGGGGCTTTCAGCTAAAACTCTCAATACCAGTCACATGGAGGCCTGGGGGGAAAAAGCAGGTCTTTGTCAAATTTTTATTTTGAGCTAGAAGAGCTTTCTTTCCTTTATTGTAAATTGGGAAGCTTTTTGAGTCTTTATTTGGCAAGCCTGTGTGAAGGTTTTAGTATACAAAACACAGACCCCCGCCAAAAATTGAAATGCCCCAAAATTTATGCCAAAAATGGGGGGAAAAAATGAGGAAACCTTTTTCTTCTTTTGAATTACCCGGGGGCAAGGGAAAAACCCCAGGGCCCGAAAACCCCAAAACCCCTTTGGGGTTTTGCTGGGTTCTGGAAGCGCAAGGTTAGGGGCACAAAAAGAGAAGTTGGTTTTAAATCCTTTTTTCTTAGCCCAAGATAAAAAAAGGTAATTTTTTAATTATTATTGTTGGGGGGTTGGGGAAAACTCAGTTTCAAATCTCCTAAAAAATTAAATGGGGCCCTTGTTCCCATTTTAAGAAAAAAAAAAAGGGGCTGCAAACTTGCCCCCCCATCAAAAAAACCCAAACATTTCCAAAACCAAATTATCCTTTCATTTTTTGCTGATCAAAAGTTTATTTTTGTTTGGGTACTGCAGTTTCTTTTTTGCCCATTTCTTTCCCGTGCCATTTGGGGTGAGCTTTTTGAAAAAGATGATGTGAAGGGAATGGGGACTTGCCCCGCAGCCGTCAGCAGTGCCGAAAACAAATCATTGTTTTGGAGCTCAAAGTCTTTGGGGGAGTTTGGTTATTAAAAAACAAAGATTCCCTTTTTGGGCCCAGAGCCCGGGGAAGGATTTAATGCTACATAATTGATCGTCTAAGCTAGTGAGGAGTTAATGTAAGATCCTTGGTGGTCTGGGCAGTGAGGGGGTTAATGCAAGAATTGTTGATTGTCTTGGGCAGTGAAGGGAATAATGTATGAACCCTGGTAGACAGCAATAGAAAGTTGATGCTGCATACTTGGCGCTCTAAGACAATGATGGTATTAATCCCTAATGGTCTAGGGCCATGAGGGAGTTAATGTAAAGACCCCTCTTGGAAGGAAGTGGAGGGGGGGGGGTTAATGCTACATATCTGTAGTCTTTAGGTTACTTAAGGGCATGTCCCCACGGCACGGGTTTTCAGCCGGTTTTTTCAGCCGGCTTGCGGTTTTTCAGACCGCCTGAAAAACCGGCCGAAAATGAGCACTATTGTGCTCTATGGAAAACCCGTGCAGCAGTCCCCACTGCACGGGTTTTCCGCCCGGTGGTTTTGCCGCCCGCGGTCTGCTCAAAAAACATTGAGCATGTTCATTCTTCCGTCCGGTTTCCGGACGGAATATGAACACCTCAATGGGAGGGTCTTCTCCGCTCATCGCGGAGAAAAGCCGTCCCCCCGCAAAACAGTACAAATACTGGCCGGCAAACTGGCCGGTATTTGTCCTGTGCCGTGTGAACGCAGCCTAACTCTCCAGATTCAAGCTCTGTCTTGGCTGTTACTTCTTATTTCCTCACAGCAATGATCATAGAGATGAGTACTGGGAGGATGAAGAGTACTTGTAGCTGTAACTGTAAAGTAACATAGGTGAAGCAACAATACTCTATCCTATTATTAGCAGAGGAGAAGAAAAACACTGATTAGCTTTCCCAAGGGAAACTCAGATGATATAACCATCAATATAAGTGTTTTAATGTCTTTAGTGCTGGAAACAAAGCAAAACTGCTGCTTCAAATCTGGAACCCAGGACTGGGTCAAGATTGTAAACATTTTAATAGTAGCATCTCTACCTGTACCTTTGTCTTTGCCTATCTCCTTCTCCCCCTCCTCTCTCCATAGACTTGTTTGGCAGTATAGAACCTCATCCCTAAGGGAGCTGTCTTACCCTGAAGATGGATCTTGCAGTGAATGATAAATAAAGGAGAAAGGGAGAAATAGAAGCGGTAACTTATAAGTGGGGAAAGAGGCATTTTTTTCAATAAGATATATTATAAAATTTCTTATATTGGCTGATGTTTACAAAAGATATTGTACTTAGTAACATGGCATAAAAATGTGGCCTATGCAATCTAAAACAGTTCTAAAATCAAACTGTATTCTAAAATCAAAGTAAAGTGAAAGAATCCATAATCCGTGTTTAACCAAATGAAACCATTATTAGTAGTCATGTATTAGATGTATTTAAAAGAATATTAAGATGTTGATTACCTATCGTAAAGACTTAATGTAAAATGTGCCATAAGCTTGGAGTCTAAACTCTAATTCCTCCATCCAGCTATATTCAGCTGTTTCGAAGTGGGTAGCTGAGAATCAAGGGCGACATGTATGAAGGGGGCTGCATCAGTTTTCTGGTGTACTTTGAGCCAAAAAGAATGTATGAACAGGTGCACTCCAAACTTTGGAAAGTTTAGGGGTGTTCAAGGGCGTGTTGCACCACATTCATAAAAGTAGACATATTTATGATTCTTTGACGCCAAATCTAGGCGCAGAACAGTTAGAACAGCCAGAACTGGTTAAAGGTGGTGCCTGAGCCAGACTTGTGGTATTGGCACTACAATACCTCTGTATGTATGACCTGCAGAAGAACAGGTTCATACATTCTACACTGCCTTAAAGGAGTTGTCTCATTACAAGCTTTCAGCCTACTTCAATGTGTCTGGCAGCAAAGGATTTTTGAATTCAGGGGCGTGCTTCTTGTCTGCCTCTTCTCCTCCTCTTCCCCCTCCCCTCAGCACACAGAAAGCTCTCCTCCATAACTTCTATACAGCAGGAGGGGGAGGGGGTTTGCTGCCAGAGTTAACCCTGTGTGTGCCTGCCTTGGTCTGCTGCAGGCTGTTCACTGCTAGATCAGCTGCACTGTCAGCTCCACAGAGTCAGGAGACAGGAGAGGGCTGATCTATGAGTGTGGAGAGGTCTGTGAAGCTGTGTATGCTAATAGCAGAGCAGGGGGGATGTAAGTGTTCTATACCCCTGCTTAGCATACAAATCTCCATCTCAAGCAACAACAAACAAACCCTGTCAGAACAGACACAGGGCAGCTGTGAAGTGAGTTACTATAATCACGATGTGTCACTAATACAGCAGAGCAGGGAGGGATATGAACCGTTCACATGCCCCCCATATCTGTTCTATTAGTATAGTCAGAGCTCCACAGACACATCATGATTATAGTAACACACTTCACTGCTGTCACATCCTACTGACTACAGAACAGCCTCATCTCTGCTCTCCTCAATCTGTGTAGAGAGCAGGAGGGAGCAGGCACACACAGGGTTAATCCAGCTACACAGAAACAGAAGCCAGAGCCCTCCCCCTCCCTCCACTACAGAAGCATACTGTGGGGGAGGGGCTCTGTGCTCCAACCTGTATTCAGAGGCTGATGAGTCATCAGCACTGACAGCCAGTGAGATAAAGATCAACAGGTCAGCTGCTATAGGGATTTCAGGAGCTGATGCACTACTACTAACAAGGATAACTCAAAATCAGTAGGACATTTGTAATGAACATACATTGCAAAGCTGCTTTAAAGTTACTTAGAACTGGCCTGTCATACATGTCGCCCCAAGTGTTTTACCAAAAACTGCTGCAGTTTTGCAGCAAGGTTTTTATGTGCTTGTCATGCTACATACTACTGCCCAGCCACAACATTTGGACCCAGCCTTAGTTTTCACTAAATTAAAACTATAACATTGTGTACTTTTAGAAAAAACATGGTACAATATCTTGTCATTTAAGCTCAAGTGAAAAAATTATAACTCAAATTTTGAATACAAATGTCATACATATCATAGCACCTAAGTCTGAGGTCATGATCCAAATGTATTGTTAGTGCCCAGAAATACCAGACAAGCTCTAAACACTAAGCAATAAGAGCTAATTTAAGGGTATTCCTATCACACTGAATAGTTTAAAAACAAAACAAAACGTAGGTTAAGGTGAACAAAGAAATCAAATACACTGCTGTTCTGATTTTGCTTAATTTCAGAGTAAGAGTAGTTCTTATCTTCTACTTGTTCATAGATGGATTCCTAAGCTGCCGACCACCTCCCTTTGCTCTAGCAGTCCTGTATGTAAAGGTGACATCACTTTCTGCTGTGTCTTATTAGCAGTATAGGAGTAGTTTATCGTTCTTACTGACAAACCTTACGGAGGTGTTCCAGGAGTTAAAAAAGCTTGTTTGTGCATTGGGAAATGATAAAAAATAGAAGAATCATGCTCACCTCCCAAACGCTTCCAGCGGCCATCCCAGTCATGAATGGAATAGCCGCCGAGATTGAACGGGTGCGCCCGGAAAAGTGAGTATGATTCTTATCTTTTTTTTAACTCCCGGAACACTCTTTAAAGCTCTGTAGTCTGGTGCCCTGTTGATAAAACCCCTCCATCACCAATTTCTCTCCAATAGGCACTGCTACGAATAAGAGCTAGCAGAGCTGAAATGTCAGTCACTGCAGTAGAACTACCCACAGCCTGAACAGGAAGCAGTAGTCTGAAGCTGGCTGTGAAGAGCAGATTCTCTGTGAAAACCATTTTAAGGGTAGGAATACACAGAATGGCCGTAATAACAAATGTCCATCGGTCTTCATTGATTGTTGATGGATGCACAGTTTTTCCAGTGTTGACCTACAAATCCATACTTCTGCTTATTGAACTACGGTAATTAAAAATCACTTGTGCGGGGTACTGCTGTGGTTCTAAGCCATTTCACAGCCGCCCCAGGACCGCGGCGACACCTCTCCATGTATTCCTATTCTAAAGCTGTTGTCCCACCTGGCAACCTGTTTGGATGTGCACTATTAGGCTATGTTCACACGGCATAATTGCAGGGTGTAGTTACGCCCCGCAATTACGCCGGGACTATGGGAGCTCGCGCCGCCTCCCGCGATGCTAGTAATGAATGTCTATGGGGCAGCCGCTAGGAATTGACATGTCACTTATCTCCCCCCGCAGCGCATTGTGCGAGAGGGGAGAGGAGACGTAATCCATAGTTCTCTATGAGAACTGTGGATTACCGTAATGACTGGGACGTATCTCGGCCCGTATTTAGCGCAGTACGGTGCGACTTAGGCCGTGTTCACACGGCTTATTCCCGATGGATTCGTGCGCCATATTGAGCGCACAAATCCGCCGTGAATAAGGGGCGGGACGGGGCGGGGCCGGAGCGCGGCGGGGGCGCCGCTCCCGGCCCCAAAGACGATGCATTGTTTACGGCGCGTCCGCGCCGTAAATAATGTGCATGTCACTTTCTCCCCCCGCGGCGGATTTGCCGAGCGGGGAGGAGCGACGGATTCCACTGTTCTCTATGAGAGCAGTGGATTACCGTAATGACTCCGACGGATTGGCGCCGTATTGAAGCGCAAATCCGGCGCGGAATACGGCGCCAATCCGTCGGCAAATAAGCCGTGTGAACGGGGCCTTATGGGGCGAGATACATCCCATCTTAAGCCGTGTGAACATGGCCTTAGGATATATAGAAGTGGTGGGACATGAGTTAAGCAGTTGGCTCAGGCATCATGAAGAATGGTGGCATAGTTTATGGATTTAGGGCCCTATGTATGAAACGGTTTTGGTCTAAAACTCACTTTTTTCTCCATAGAAACCTATGGGGAACAAAGTGAGTTTTAGACCAAAACCGTTTCATACATGTGGCCCTTAGTTTTTTATTTTAAAAAAGCAAAGAGGTGACTAAAATGTTTCTACTGTTTATTGTCCTCTAGCAGAAATAAGAACACTAAATGTGATGAGCCATCCATAAAGGTTCAAGCTGAATTGAAGGGACCACCCGTGGCATAATATAATAATAATCTTTATTTCTATAGCGCCAACATATTCCGCAGCACTTTACAAATTCAAGGGTAAACATACAGTCATTACACATTAAAAGTACTTACAAATGAGACACAAGGTGTGAGGGCCCTGCTCGTGAGAGCTTACAATCTATTAGGGTGTATGGGTGAAACATACGGTAAGAAGTGCCAAGTTTACAATGGTCCGGCCATGTTTCATAAATAGGGGGTGGTTTACATGAAAAATGGATGAACCTGCCACCCAGACTGTACATCTATATACAGATAAGTGCCTGTGAGTGACCAAGTGCAGGGAGTGACAACAGATCGTGTCCCACTCATGATGGAAATCAGTGAGGGAAGTCCTTTGATTGGGCACCGTGTAATACTACATGTTCTCATATCACTTACTAAAAAGGAGTTGCTCACAGAGCTTTCCCTGTCTACAACAGCTGATGGTTGGGGATTAGAAAAACTGGACTCAGCTGGGACGGCTTCATTCAAAGAACTAGCCCTCCAGATGGGACAAACCCCTAAGGCTGAATTCACATGCTACAGATTTGCCATTCACATTTTACACAGCAAAGCTGCAGAAATCAAAGTACAAAGCCCCATCTACATGTAGTGGGAAATATAGGCACAGAAAAATGAGCATGCTGCTAACTATGCATTTTAATCATATCTCAGATTTGTCAAACATTTTGGATCTTATGTATGAAAACTGTCTAGCAGTAAGACTGTCTTTGTTGCCCATAGCAACCAGTCAGAACTCAGCTTTTATTTTTCCAGAGCACTATATGAAATAAAAGCTGAGCTCTGATTGGTTGCTATGGGCAGCAAAAACTTACTGCTGGACAGTTTTCATACATAAGGCCCTCTGACTACAGATTTCAGTCCTCAAAATGTATGGATATAAGGGATGAAATCAGCAATGAATCTGCATATATCTGATTTATCAATACTGTCTAACTCAGGGGTCTGCAACGTGTGGCTCTCCAGCTGTTGGGAAACTGCATCTCCCATCATGCCCACTGATATAGATTATATAAATGCATGATGGAAGTTGTAGTTTCCCAACAGCTGGAGAGCCGCACCTTTCAGCAGCCCACTGGTCTAACTCTTAAGGCATGTTCACACGATGTTCTGCGGCGCATATAGTATGCGCTGCAGTACTTTGTGTGTTTCTGGAGCTTGCGCTAATACGTGCGTACTCCCGTGAATCAGGGCGGCCGGCAGCCCGTCGGCTCCATTGACATTTATTACATTTAGCTAATATACACCATGAATAATTGACATGTCGCTTATCTCCCCGCGCGTACAATATGATAGTATTGTACGAGCAGGGAGCAGAGGCGTAATCCACAGTTCTCTATGAGAACTATGGATTACCATAATTTCATATTAGAGCGCAAATAAGAACCGAAATACGCACCGAAATTACGCCGTGTGAACATAGCCTTAGACAGTGTAAAGCTAGGACGGTTCGACATGCGCCCATTGCCTGTGCCGGTTCCCTGCAGAAGCGGTCACGCGACCACCTAGGCTCGCTCACTGCTGGGCCTTATCAGATCAAGATCAGCTCTGCAGTCCAGAAGGAGGGGTAAAGCAACACAGTCAGGAACTGGTTAATAAGTAAAAAAAAGTTCTAACTTTTGTTTCAAAAACAAAGTAAGAGGATGTTCACATGTTCTAGAATATGTGGACAAGATTTGTAACCCCTTTAACCGCTTATCGACGTAGCCTATTATTTTCACATTTGTTTTTTCCTCCATGCCTTCCTAGAGTCATAACTTTTTTATTTTTTCAACTTCATAGACATATGAGAACTTTTATTCTGCGGGACAAAATGTTCTTTCTAATGGTGTCATTCACTGTACCATAGATATATACTGGGAAACAGCATAAAAATTATAAGTGAGGCAAAATGTGAAAAAAAACCTACTTGCGTTATGTCTGTGGGCATTTCGTTTTTATGGTGTTCACTCTTTAGTAAAAATACAGCTCTGGAAAAAATTAAGAGACCACTGCACAGTTTTCTAAAAATCAGCATCTCTACATGTCTGACAGCCATTCCATTCCAGTGTCAGTTGAATTCCAACCAAAGTTCACCTCATTGTCCTTAATGTGCTTCTGATTAGGTGATCACCTGAACCCAATCTTATTTAATGAAGGAAAGTATAAAAAACACTGCTGTGGTCTTCACAATCCTCTTGCAATAGGACAAGCTGGATGGCAAAACAAGTGCTAGGAATAGGCCAAAAGGAATTCGAATGAAAAAAATCATGGTTATTCCACCAAATATTGATTTCTGAACTCTTCCTGACTTAAAACATTAGTCTTATTGTTTCTAAATAAGTATGGACTTGCTTTCTTTGTATTATTTGAGGTCTGACAGCACTGCTTCTTTTTTATTATTCTGAAGATTTCTCATTTACTGCAAATCCTGTAAATACAAAATTTTTAGCTCTGAATTTCGGAGACATGTTGTCAGTAGTTTATATAATAAAATGACAATTTACATTTCTCTCAAAAATACATACCATTGAAGAGAAAAATCAGAGAAACTGAAAATTTTGCAGTGGTCTCTTAATTTTTTCCAGAGCTGTATATTCTGCAGTTAGATACGATTCTGGTAATATCAAATATGTAGGGTTTTCGCTATGTTTTGGTTTAAAAAATATTTGTTGCAGCGCCAGTTTCTGCAACCAATAACTTTTTTGTACTTCCACCTATGGGCCTGAGGGAGGATGCATTTTTTTGCGGCCTGAAGGGTACTTTTTATTGGTACCGTTTTGGAATAGATGCAACTTTTTTGATTACTTTTATTTTAATTTTTAAGTGACGTGAATTGACTAAAAACCCCAATTTTAACGTTTAGTATTTTTTATGTCTACGGTGTTCAGTGTATGAGAGAAATTATGTTATATTTTAATAGATCTGATTTTTATAGCCATGGCAATACCAATAATGTGTAACTTTTTAGTATTTATTTATTTTTATTTGTAAAATGGAAAAAAGGGGTGATTTTAACTTTTATGTACTTCCACCTATGGGCCTGAGGGAGGATGTATTTTTTTTGAGGCCTGAAGTGTACTTTTTATTGGTACCGTTTTGGAATAGATGCAACTTTTTTGATTACTTTTATTCCAATTTTTAGGGGACGTGAATTGACCAAAAACTCCAATTTTAACGTTTAGTATTTTTTACGTCTACGGTGTTCAGTGTATGTGATAAATTATGTTATATTTTAATAGATCTGATTTTTATAGCCATGGCAATACCAATAATGTGCAACTTTTTAGTATATATTTATTTTTATTTGTAAAATAGAAAAAAGGGGTGATTTTAACTTTTAATTTTTTTACACTTTTAAACATTTTTTTTTTACTTTTAATTTATTTTTTTTTAACTTGTACTATGAGTTCTCATAGGGTACTTGACCACTTGGAGGCGCGATCGTTAGTGCAGTCTATTGCATTGCATAAACAATGCCATAGGATGTACAAAGATCGCAATTTGAGAAACAAGGTTTCCAGACGCCATGTAAGCTGGTCTGCCACCAGCTTAGATGTCCTGCAATCTCACCGCAGTGGTGCCGATTGGAGTGAGAAACGGTGTGGCATCTAAAGGGTTATTAAACAGAAGGGAATGGAGCCGGCTTCATTCCCTGCTGTTACCAGTGGGTGTCAGCTGCAATTAGCAGATCCTTAGGCAGTATGACGTACTCATATGTCAAATTTTCATAAGAGGTTAAGGATTAAGTACACATAATCACATATGGGTTAAGGAATAATTGAAGAAAATAAAAGATGAGCTCCGGTCCTAGGGCCCCTGCCGATGACGTCACAACCATAGCCCTGCAGCCAATCACAGGCCTCGGCAGTCATGTGCCATTCAAACACGTCTCATGAACACTGAACGTGACATCATCAGCCGGGAACAGTGGGACTGGAGCTAAGCACTGGAATGGAGCTGGTTGGAAAGGTGAGTCTTTTATTTTATTTTTTCAATCAAACCTACTTCCCACCCAATTAAGTGTTTTGTTTTTTTAAACAGACAACCTTTTTAACTTTTACTAGCATTTTTGGGGGAAGAATACAAGAAAAGCAATTACTCCATATAGATATTGGGTCTCACTTATGAAAACTAACAGTTAGACTAGCTTTGTCGCCCATAGCAACCAATCTTTGGCTAGTGTTTTTTTTTTTTTGTTTGTTTTTTTAAACTGCTGTGGAAAAAATAAAAGCTGAGCTCTGATTGGTTGCTATAAAGACAGTCTGACAGTTTTCATAAATGAGGCCCATTATCTCAACTTGGTTCTATGGGTTATGATAACATACATACCAAATACGTGTATGCAAAGACTAGTATGAAATGTGCAACATTTGTAAAAAGTATCTACAACTCAGCCACCAGAAAAATGTTAAATGTGATGTATCCTGTATATAAACAAGCAAATGACATGAAAAATGTAGCAGATCTCAAAAAAGCTGTTCATGCCTATGATGCCGAATCCAAAATCAATGCAATACTGCCATCTAGTGGAGACAGAGTAGTATGCTAACCTATTATTTTCTCTGAAAACAGATTGGATTATGTACTTTTAAAACATGCAATACTTGATAACCTGGATAATTAATGCTGACTTCATATAATATTCATCATTATAGAGGCAGAGATGTTACATATATATTTTATATTATCTTTACTAGGAAAATCTATCCAAGGAGCAAACTGTTAACCACAAAAATTCTTGCTGTCATGTCCATATTTTATAGTCATGCTTTTAATGACCCCCATAAATAGTTTTTGGGAAGATTACAAATTGTTAGGCCATCAGTAGTTTTCCAAGATGACCTAGATTGAAAAAAACACAGAAATATTTACCAAAAATAGAGCAATAACAAACATTTTGGAGGATTTTTTGTAAAAAAAAACAAAAAAAATCAAGAGAAGATGCACTATTGCGCTATTCTTGATAAATTTTCCCACAGTGAGTGAAATGCTTGGTGCCCTCTTCAGGGTGGAGGCTTTTGCTCCTCTGTGAAGTGGAGTAGTCACAAGGTGAGGGTGGCACTCATATTGGCCTGCGACTCTGCAAACAGATCACTGTACATCTATGGCACTTGGATGGTGTGGGATCAGCTGTGCCATCAACTGGGAATAGAGCTAGCTCCAATCCTGGCCATTTAAAGCCCTAGATGCCAAGGTCTGCAGGGCCAAAGACATCTAGCTGGTTAACAGAAGAAAGCAAGCTCCCTCTTTGACCCATGGGCATCCCTTTAATGGTTTTGCAGGGTGCCCATGGCTGCCATGTAAACCAGAGACCAAATAATGGCTGCCATAAACAGAAGCCAATTAGAATGTAATAGGATGCTCGTCACATGTAAAGTATAATGCATAGCAATAAAGTAATGTATTACTATGTACTACAGAAGCAAATAAGTTACAACATAGGATAGTCCCATATTGAGACTTTTTTTTAAAAGTAAATAAAAACAAACGCAAAACCTATAATTCCCCAATAAAAAAAACAACTTTATTTGAGGAGCGAAAAAAAGTTACGCATAATAAATATTGCGGCATCCGAAAAAATCCAATCTGTAAAATGATTATGTTATTTAACCCGAACGGTGAACGCTGTAAAAAAGAAAATAAAACCATGCAAGAATTGCCTTCGTTTTTTATCCAGCCTTACAAAATACAGAATCAAAAGTAATAAAAAGTATACATACCCCAGCATCATACCAATGAACACATCAACGTATCCCATAATTAAAAAGCCCTTACACATCTATCGACAAAAAAAGTAAAAAACGTGCTGGGTCTTAGAATTTGGGGCCACATGTATGAAAACTGTCTAGGTCTAAAATTCACTTTGTTGCCCATAGCAACCAATCAGAACGCCCCTTTCATTTGTACAGAGCACTACATGAAATGAAAGGGACGCCCTCATTGGTTGCTATGGGCAACAAAGTGAATTTTAGACCTAGACAGTTTTCATACAATGTGGCCTTTGGTGTCATAAAAACATGATATTTGTAGATTGTCGATTGTGATGTATGGTTTGAAGAGCTAGTAAAAAAGGAGGTGTGGTCTGTTAAAAATCACGACAAGCTCAGGGACAGCTCTGGAAGACAAAAACTCCAGCTACACCACTGCCTCTGTCAATTAAAGGGGTTTTGCCACAATCTCATTTCATGCCTCCTGCATCCAGCTCTTCAGCTCTGTGTGCTCAGAAGGGGGCGTGTGTGATTTGTTTGAATTGCATATCATGTGACATCACCAGACCTTTCCTCTCTCTAGTCAAAGAAAGGTCTGTTTATGTAATGAGCTGTGAGTAACTACAATGTAGCTCAGAGGTAAAGTTTTTGCCTCACAGGACAGGGGTCCTAGGTTCAAATCCCTGCAGGAACCAAACCTGTGGATTTTATCTCTCTTTATCAATGCACAGACCTCAATGAGGTTTCTTTTTTAATTTATTTGCACTGTTTGACTAATTACTAAAGATACAGAGGACGGGAGTAGAATGACAGCACCTGGAGTTGAACACTCAGTAGTTGCCTGAGAGGAGAGGTGATTTCTGAGCATGTGCGACCAGGGCTGAGAGCTCTTCAGTCCTGGTCATATCCCCTGGAGACGTATCCCCTGGAGATGAGCTGTAAACAATAGATCACTAAAGAAGCAACTAAAACAAAAACGGTGCAGAATTTTTAATAATAATGAATGGTGAAAATGTTTGTTATTTAATTTGCAAGCTTCCCATGTCAATTTTACTTCGTGGCAAAACCCCTTTAAGAGAGTTAAATATCATGCAGAATCTGCCATGTATTGTAAAAGCTGTCGCTGTTTAGCAAACACTTGTATCACACTTATTTCTTGTTGAATGGTGACTAAGAAAAAAAATGTAAAAAGTTACTTGATAAGCCTTCTGGATATGATGTAAAAAACTTGTCTAAAGAACAGCAAAAATCCAGCTCACCTTCTTGTTGCCTCGTGGTGGCCTAAATCTATGTATAACTTGAGGTCATCTTAACAGCATTATAGGCCCCCAATAAAAGCACTGCATTGGGCCCTGTCTGCACAACCACTCACGGGAATCTTGGGATGGGTCACATGAGAAATTTTGCTGTTTTTATTGTTTGCAATAACTGCAAGCAAAAAACAGCAAAATTTCTCTTACAAATATAGATATGCCTAATTTCCACTCAATTTTTTTTCCTTCTATCAAGTTAGCAGGAGTCTTGAATGTTGAGGCAGGTGATTGGAAAATTTATGTTAGATTCTGGTCTGCGGAAAAAAAAAAGCACAATAGCAAATAGTGTTCACCTAAAAAAAATATATACCAAACAATTTTTATTATTACAAATACCAAAATAGTGGAAAAAACAGTAAAAAAGGCCAAATGGCGACATAAAACCTGGTAAACAAGATAAGCAAGTATTAGGGTTAGTTCACACGCCTTATTGCCGACGTAATTGCGGGGCAGGCCAGCAGCCCATCGGCCCCATAGACATGCATTATTCACGGCGCGTACATGCCGTAAATAATTGACATGTCACTTTCTTCCCGCTTGGCGGATTCGCCGAGCGGGGAGAGGAGACGGAATCTATCGGTCTCTATGAGAACTGTGGATTACCGTAATGACAGGGACGGATTCCAGCCATATTGGAGCGCAAATACGGAGCGCAATACGGCTGAAATCCGTGCCCAAATCAGCTGTGTGAACGAGCCCTTAGCCTCTTAACAGCTCAATGTACAAGTAAACATGGCCTCGAAGTAGCAAATAAAATTATATATACACAATAGATACATAAGCAATATCTAAATATATAGAAATATTAATGTGAATTAATGCATTAAAGTGCTCCAGTAAGAAGATTACACAATAGTAACCAAATCCAAAGAGATATGCAAAAAAAAAAGTATAGATATAAGAAATAGGGGAAAAAGGTTAGGAAAAGTATCAGGAGGCAATGAAAGCTAGAAAAAGAAAAGACACAGCAATCCCCTGGCTTCCTTAGGGGTAAGTCATTAATTCTGGCTGTGCCTAAACTAGCATGGGGCCTCTTTACTCGTGGGCCCCCGGGCAACTGCCTAGTGTTCCCAGTGGTATAACTGGGCATATAGAAGAGTAAATATCACGTATTTCGTAAAATGTTAATATTTTATTTAGTCTTCAGAATCCAAACACAACAAAAATAAACCGCTGGCGCATATAGTCACTGTTCTGTGGGGAGCTGGGTATGTATACTTTTTACTTTGGAGTGTATTGAAGTTTTATGAGGAAAACAAGATACATGGCAAAAGAGCATAAACATCATAATCACCAAAGAAAGCACCAAAGTTTACAGAAGTGCCGAAGCAGGACACTGCATATTTTGTGGGACGTTTTATACATGCTCTTCTACTGTATGTACAGAAGCTGTGTTGTTAGCCCAGGTTTTCTTTTGCACACATGCACTAGCATGAAATAAATTCCAAACATTTTAGAGAGTTTACACACTTTAGAAAACCCCTAATCAAATTACCTACTAGGAAATTTAAAGGGGTGCTCTTATCAGACTGTTTCACAGAGCCTATTTTTCACAGCCAGCTTCAGGCTCCCTCGTCCTGTTCAGGCTGTAGGTGCTTCTACAGCAGCGACTGTCATTTCAGCTTTGCTATTCCAAGCTTGGCCTGTTAGAGGGACATTGGTGATGGAGGGGTGTTAACTGCAGGGAACAAGGCTGCAGAGCTCTAAAAGGTTAAAGTTTGTCAACTCATGTTCTGCTGATAAGACACAGCAGGAAGTAACATAACCAGTCAAGGCTGGTGAGAGGTGGTCAGTAACCTATGGAAGCTTGTGTAAACAACCAAGTGATAAAAACTGCTCCAACTCTAAAATGAAACAAAATCAGATTAGCAATTTATTTGCATGTTTAAAGCTAATCAATGTGTTGAGAATATCCTTTTAACACATAATACAATTCTCTATTAAGGAATTCTGTGTTAACATAGTGGCTACAAAGAGTGTCTTTTCCAACAGATTACACATACAGATCACACTTTGTGCACTGCAGGCTCTATCCATGGCTACTGGTTTCTATCAAAGTGGTCAAACAGTGGTGGGTAGAGTCCTGCAGTTCATAAATACAATGGACTCCAAGTACACAACACTCTCAGCGCACTTCAACTAACTAGATGTACAATGGGGGAAAAAAGTATTTAGTCAGCCACCAACTGAGCAAGTTCTCCCACTTAAAAAGATGAGAGAGGCCTGTAATTGACATCATAGGTAGACCTCAACTATGAGAGACAAAATGAGAAAGCAAATCCCGAAAATCACATTGTCTGATTTGGAAAGAATTTATTTGCAAATTATGGTGGAAAATAAGTATTTGGTCAATAACAAAATTTCATCTCAATACTTTGTTATATATCCATTGTTGACAATGACAGAGGTCAAACGTTTTCCGTAAGTCTTCACAAGGTTGGCGCACACTGTTGCTGGTATGTTGGCCCATTCCAGATCTCCTCTAGAACAGTGATGTTTTGGGACTGTCGATGGGCAACACGCACTTTCAACTCCCTCCAAGGGTTTTCTATGGGGTTGAGATCTGGAGATTGGCTAGGCCACTCCAGGACCTTGAAATGTTTCTTTTTTTTTTTTACGTTATTATTATTAGCATTTTCAAAATATTAAGCACAAACAAACAATACCCCCAACATGGGGGAAGAACAAAGACAAATCAGGAAAGGAGGAAGGATGGGAGAGGAAAGTAGGGGAAAGAGCGGATGTAAGGAAGGTTAATATATATTTATTATATATATATAATATATATTATATATATATATATATATATATATATAGTAATATAACATATATACTATCTGTAAATATACGAAAGTAAACATAGGAATGGTGGAACTACAATTATCTACAGTAGTATAAAACAACATGTCATGCCAAGCAGATTACCGGACAATATAACCAGGTTCAAGCATGTTCAAGACACAACAACAGGGCAATGCCATAAACACATAGAAAGACAAACGATGCCGGAAATAATGCAGTTCTCTTTCATAAAGTCCAACCTACTCAAATATGGCGTCTAAGACATCCTAGGGAGAAAAAGAAGAAAAAAAAAAGGGAGGAGGAGGTGGGGGGGGGGGACTATCCAGGGGTGCGCGGGTCCCCTCAAAGAAAGAGGCGACAAGAATAATGACCATAAGTCTATGTCAGTCTCCACTCAGCAGGGTTTGAAATGTTTCTTACGAAACAGCCCCAAAGCATGATGTTGCCACCCCCATGCTTCACAGTAGGTATGTGTTGATCATGTATGCTGCACGGCCATTCTCTCTCCTCCAAAAACGACAGTTTGATGTATGCACCAAAACTCACATACATGGCCCCTTTTCATTCTTTCTTTACACGGATCACGTCCTGGCCCCTTCAGAAAAACACCCCCAAAAGCTGATTTCCCACCCCCTTGCTTCACGTAGGTATGGTTTTTTCTGGATCTCTGGGGCATTCTCTACCCTCCAAAAACGACGAGTTGGGGTTGCTACCAAACAGTTCTACTTTGGTTTCATCTGACCATATGAAATTCTCCCAATACTCTTCTGGATCATCCAAATGCTCTCTAGCAAACTTCAGATGGGCCCAGACATGTACTGGCTTAAGCAGGGGACACGTCTGGCACTGCAGGATCTGAGTCCCTGGCAGCGTAGTGTGTTACTGATGGTAGCCTTTGTTATGTTGGTCCCAGCTCTCTGCAGGTCATTCACTAGGTCCCCCCCACCCCACCCCTCTGTGTGGGGGGTTTTTTTGTTCACCTTTTCGGGGGGCATTTTGCCCCCACGGGTGAATTTTTGCGGGAGCCCCAGATGAGGAGATTATCAGGGGTCTTTATGTCTTAAATTTTCAAATTTATTGCCCCACAGTTGTTTTTTTCACACTAACTGTTTGCCTATTGAAATTCATCTTCCCCACCTCTGCAGGGGCTCCAATTTTGTTTCTTGCCCTTTCGACAGCTCTTTGGTCTTCACCATAGGGGGTTTTTGGAGTGTGATTGTTTGGGTTGTGGACAGGGTTTTTTAAAAAATTCAAAAGTGCCATTACTACGGAATCGTGGGGACAGAGCAACCCTTGAAGAAAATTACGGGTCTGTGAGACCAAAAAACCTTGCTTGTTTTAGGTGACCAAATATTTAATTTTTCCACCATAATTTGCAAAAAATTCTTTCCAAATCAGACAATGTTTTTTCCCGGATTTGTTTCCTCTTTTTGTCTCTCATTTGGGGTCTCCTATGATGTAGTTACAGCCTCCTCATTTTTTTAAGGGGGGAGAATTCAAAAAGGGGTGGCTGACTAAAATACTTTTTTTCCCCACTGTAAGTTTACCCAAAATACAGTATATGATCTCATAAGTGAGACATGGCTGAAATCAGTGTCCATGTTTCTACTGGATCCTGCTCTCAGTGAGGTAAGCATGAATTGGTGATGGATTCTTTTTAGAAGATTAATCAGTTATGACAATCGCTTGATTAAAATACTGTATAGAGGTCTAATGCAGTTCTGAACTTAATTAAAATCAACCTGTCAGGTATTTTAACCCGTTCCCGCCTCCTGCTCATTTTTTTGGCTATTTACCTTTTCCTTTTTGCCTTCCAAAAGCCATAACATTTATATTGTTCCACCTACAAAGACAATAAGGTTTGTTTACACGAACTTCTTTTTTTTTGGGCCATTTTTTACCAATAATGTCTGGGAAAGGGCAAAAAAAAAAAAAAACCAAAATGGGGTGAAATGTAAAAAACACGCACAATTTTCTGTTTCATACTGCCGCTTCGTATAAAGAGAGTATCGTATTCTACAATTTGGGTAACCAAATAGTAGGTTTTTTTTAAATTTTTATTTTTTTTAAAAAAAACTAACTACTACTTTAGATACAAGCGCCAGGTTTTTTCGGGGAACAAGCGCACAAAGACGCAGAGGAAATCTCCGCTGCAACCCAATAAAATAAAAAGGTATAATATAAAAAAAACATCGCGCCGTTCGCTTATAATGCCAACTTAACACAAGCGCCCCCAAATAAAAAAATTTTTGATTTTTTTGGGGACTCTTGTTTAATTGGCACCTTTTAACAGCAACAGAGGCACGTCTTTTTTATATTATAATAGTTTTTTGGGAATGTTCAACGCTTTTTGGATACGTTTCGATTAAAAAAAACATTCAAAAGCCCGCTAAAAAACAACCCAAAACGTACCCAACTGTCTGCGTTTTGGATCGTTTTTTTCTGCAGCAGGGCGCACCCTATATTTTAAAAAAGGTCGTCTGCTGCGTCTTTTTAATCAAGAATTATGACAATTTTTTGAAAGGATAAGAAAAACCTCAGAAAGTCATGGAAAAAAAAAACATCAGCGTCACTCTCCGAACGACAAAGCCCTGTTTTAACAACTGAAAAATAATATAAAACAACACAATTGATAAAAAGTTTTTGGTCCCCTTTGGTCTGAAAAACGGGTCCCAAAAACCACTAAAAAAAACGCAGTTTTGAACCCCCTTTAAAAAATTTTTCTTTTTTTTCTGTACCTTTTCCACAATGACTTTTGTTTTTTTCCCCCTATGGGCCTAGTAGGCTCAGTTTTTGCGGGGTAAATTATATTTTATTGGTACCATTCGGATACACCCACTTTTTATCCCTTTTTTCAAATTTTGGGGGCATGAATGACCAAAAAAAAACAATTTTTTGGGGTTTGGAAATTTTCTTTCTTTATAGGGTTTAATTACAGATAAATCAGTAATATTTTAATAGATCTGATTTTTTTGGAAACGGGAAACCAATTTGGTAACTTTTTTTTGACAAAAGAGGGGTGTTTTGAACTCTCAGTATTTTTTAATTTATTTTTAAAACTTTTTTTGATTTTTACATTTCTACATGTAGTCTCCTTTGGGTATTTGACCACTCAGGGCTCAATCGCTAGAATGATGCAGAAAGGTGTCCCCAAAAGGGTCTTCGTTTACTTCCCCCCGAGGCAGGGACTACAACCTTTTTTGGCTTTCACTGCTAGGGTAACGCTCACACCCCACAATACATCAGGGGGGCCAGGCAAAGGGAAAAAACAATCTCCAAATCGTTTTCATTCATTAGATCCCCAAAGGGGGTAAGCACATGGATTGGGCGGCCGACCTCTCTTTAGGGGGTTTCAGTTTAATTAACACTGGCACCCCACATATAGAGCAGGTTCTGCAAGTAATCCACCCCCATCCCGCATAATGATGTAATTTATGCTACCCTAAGGCAAATGCACACGGTTTTAACTCGGACGTAATAACGCCCCCCAATACACCGGGGGCCCGTGGGCGGAGGGGGGGAGGGACCGGGGCCGACACCTCGCCGGCCATAGACTTGTAACTACGGGCGTAACCCCTTTAATTCACAGTAAATTTAATCTCCCCCCCGCGTATTTGCCACAGGAAGGAACGAACCCATTTTCTCATGAATACTGGGGATTACCGTAGTATCTAAGGACATTTCAGCCCATAATTTTGCGCACTCCGGCACGTAATTAAACGCACTGAATTACTCCGGGATATTGCCATGTGAACATGGCCTATCTGAGAGCAGGAAGTGATAGAGGAAGATAAACTGAGATTACACAATAGTGACCAAATCCAAAGAGTTATGTAAAAAAAATATAGTTATTTCAGTAAGATAGAGGGGAAAAAGGCTATGAACAGTACCAGAGGCCACGAAAGCAAGAAAGAGATAGTAGAAAGCATTCCCCTGACTTCCTAAGGGGTAAGTCATAAATTCTGGCTGTGCATAAACTAGTATGGGGCCTCTATGATCGTGGGTCCCCAGGCAACTGCCTAGTGTTCCCATGAGATAAGACAGCACTGGTATAACTGGGCATATACAAGAGTAAATATCACGTATTTCATAAAACTTTTATATTTTATTTGGTCTTCAGAATCCAAACACAAGAAAAATAAACCGCTGGTGATAGCAGCTCTGTGATATATAGGCTATGATTTGAAGGATTTCTGAGTAAAAAGCAAAGTCAATCCTAAAACAGAAAGTGAATGTCTTGCTGAACCTGCCTACATACAGTGATTGATAGCTTGCTCTGTCAATCATTTTATATGAGCAGTATAAGCAGGAGTTTCACTGTCTCTTAATAAGCCCTATCAGGATTTTCTATGCTTTTTACCCAAAATTCCTGCTCCGAACTATATAAACCTATGTATCACAGATCTCAGCTTCTCTCTCTCTATCACATCCTGTTCTCAGATGGGGCAGCATAAACCACCTGACAGGTTTGTTTTAAGGCTTCTTGCTATACATCTATTTTATGGTGAACCTATGTGTATATGGTTTATCAGCAGGAGCCCAGCTGTAAAAGACTGCAGGAGTTCTGCTGTAACAACCGCAGCCAAACCTCAGATTCTGTTTGCTTAACCACTTATAATGCTGGCAACAAGGGATGGGAGGGTCAATATTATTTTTGTTTTTTTACCCATTCTAACCCCTTGTAAATTACAAATTATTTTTTGCGGCTAACTCCCTTTAACCAAAAACCTTTTAAAAAAATTAATTTCCCAAAAATTTTCCCAATAAGACTGAAACAACCCCACAAAAAAACCCCCTTATTTGGTTATGTTGATGGGGAAAAAAAAAGATGATGGCTCTTGAAGTAAGGCAACTCAAAAAGTGACTTTTTCTAATGGCACATTTTTTTGTGAAAAGTACAAACTAAAACAAATACTTACAATTTTTGGTATTGACATTTCGTACTGACCCATAGAATACAGTTATCTGGTACTGTAATTACCTGGTAAATAAACAAAAAAAAAAAAATCAGGCAGCTTTGCTAAACCGCTCCATAACGTCATGGCCTTTAAATTACTAATGAAAGCCCTCAGGTCTGCCATCTTACTGCTCCTATTACATCCTGTCTCTAGCAGGGGTTAAACAGAGAGAGTGGTAATTGCATGAAGGTTGAGCACTGAAAAATTAACTAAAATAAATATAAAAATATAAAACAATACTAAAATCTCGAAACATCCCCTCTTCCTATTTATCATACAAAAAATATAAAAATTAAAAATAATTAAACATGCGACACTGGGGCAGATTTATCAATAGTGTCTTACTTTTAGACAGTGTAAAGTTAGACTAGACAGTCTTACAATGCGCCACATGTATCATAGTGTTGATAAATCTGGCGCAGGTTAGAACTGTCTAGTCTAAGTTTGTACCTCAATTAAGTTGGCTTACTTTACACAGAAAGTGTGACAAAATTCTGTCGCATTTTTTTTGTCGCATTTAAGTCACCCCTTTTTCCACAAACCACACCCTTTTTATGAAGCCACGCTCCTTTGTCGGGTGAGGCGCAGAAGCGCCTTAAACTGTCTAAAACACATTGTAAATGTGGCGAAAAGCTGCTTTTTTTTTGCGCAAATTGAGTCAGAATTCTGGCACAACTGCCTTGATAGATCTGCCCCATTTATCTTCCCATCTGTGAAAGTCTGATCTATAAAAAAAAAAATTGATGCTTTTTTTGTTTAAATGATTTCCTATGTTTATTAAAAAAATATATTGTGTAAGATTCAATAATAGAACATCAGTTAGGGGTTGTTCACACAGCGTTTTTGGATCCGAAAATCGATCCAAAAAACGCAGCGGCGATCGGATCCTAAACAGATCCAACACATATCCAACATGCAGCTGCGTGTTTGGATCCGTGTTGGATGCAGCAGGATTGCACCTGATACTTTATTATAGGGCTCCTGCTGCATCTTTCGGATCAAGAATTGACATGTCCATTCTTTGAACGGATTCAAAAGACGAAATGAGACACACACCGGCGCTCGCTCATGTGAACGCTGATGCGTGTTTCACAGTAAAAGCAATGTAAATCACATTGCACATTATTAGATGCGTGTTTGGGACCGTTTAGGGTCTGACAGACGGATCCAAACACGTATCTAAAAGCCTATGTTCATACGGAGTCAACACGCCATGTGAGCATACCCTTATGCCTTTTACTAACATTGAAAGTAAACCATGTCATGTAGTGAAATACAACAGATTATTCAGAGAGAACTAAGCTAAATAAATAACTTATACCATATCAATACTGTCTCTTGCATTGTTTTTATTACCATTTGCTCTTCAATACATGATAACAGACAAAACAACAAAAGACACAATAGGAGAAGGGGGGAATGAGATACACCAATCTTATCCTGATCAATGTCAAAGGGAGACTTCTAAAGAAACTACAAATTATGGGTTATGTAAAATGTATCCCATAGGGACCAAATGCCATCAATAGCGTCAAGATTATTAGTGCAGTCAAGTACACAAGTATTCTCACTTCATTAAAGAAATTGTCTCACTACAAAGATTAGCTTTTAATATGTAAGGAACATGAACTCAAGAATTTTTCCAAATACATGTCTCTTGATGTCACGGGTGGGCCTGCGACCCCCGTCCCGGGTCGCAGACACGCCCGTGGTCCCCGCACGAGCGGCACCTCCGCCCGCGTGTCGGGCGGTGGGCACGCTCACCCTGCCGGCCGGGTCCCCGCCTACTTACCCGGCTGCGCGCCAGCTCTGTGAAATTAAAGGGCCAGTGCACCGGTAATTGGGTATTGCCGGTCACTGCCCTTATTTAAAGCCTGCCCCTTTCCCCATCTTTGTCGGATCTTTAGGCCATTTAGCCTATAGAGAAAGCGTTCCTAGCCTTGTTCTGTCTTACCGTGTACCGTTCCTTTTGCTTCCGTTCCTCGACCACGAATCTTGCCGCCTGCCCTGACCTTCTGCCTGTCCCCGACCACGAACCATAGCCGCCTGTCCTGACCTCCTGCCTGTCCCCGACTAAAGACCTGCCTGAAAATTTTGTACCACCTACACTTCGGCTGCCTTTCCCCAAGCAGTCACGCAGGGTAGCGACCTGGTAGACTCCCCGCCCCAGCAAGTTTCCATCCCCTTTGCCGGCTCTGGTGAAAACCGGGACCTTTCTTAGATTCCGCTCCCTGGCGTGGCTTACCGCCATCGCTTGCGGCGGTCCAGAGGATCCACTATCTCTGACCGTGACACTTGATTTTTCCTGGTCAGGAGGTAAAAGAGATTTTATCTACTCTGAGCGCACATGGAACCACCCACAGCCTGACCAGGAAGAGAAAAGAAGCATAACTCTAAGGGCCCGTTTACACGGCACAGGACAAATACCGGTCGGATTATCCGACCGGTATCTGTCGGTTTTTTGTGCTGTGCACATGGCCGCAGGAGGACGGCTTTTCTCTGTGATTAGCGGAGAAAAGCCCTCCCCCTTCGCATTCACTTGTTCATATTCCGTTCGAAACCGGACGGAAGAATGAACAAGTAGAATGTTTTTCAGGCGGCCGGCGATCTGAAAAACTGCCGGGCGGAAAAATCGTGCAGTGGGGACTGCTGCGCGGGTTTTCCATAGAGCCCCATGTAAAAGTTTGCGTCCGGTTTTTCAGGCGGCCGCAGAGTGGTGACTCTTTTCTAAAATCTGGCAAACACTTTGCTGTAAGAATATACAGGAAAAGGCTCTGGGACTTCCATCCCAGTGGTCGATACGGAACATTGAAGATGTATGTCCAGGGGTTCAGGGGAATTGTTAATTGCAGAGTATTTAAAACTAAAGATTAGACCAGTGATCCTCTATGAACCGACAGTCCTTAATTATATGCTGCAGGTCGGCTTCAGAGTCACCGCAGAGGTCTGGAATATTACTATTTAGCCTATGCAATAAAGAAGGGGTGTAATACCAATACATCAGAATCTTGTATTGATTCTCACAATAAGTAGTAGATAAGGAAGAGCAAGAGGCCTGTTTCCATATAACCTGCTAAGTTTGATGGGACAGAAGAGCCATGAGATAGGTTTCCCATTTAGTCACATAGGCAAGCATAGGTGGAACATCTTGGGGGTAAGGTAATCAGGGCTTCATTGGAAACTTCCACTCTACAAACTTTTTTACAGTTTGGGAGCTGAGAGAGCATCAACACCCAAGACTGCTCTAAAAAGTTAGAAACTTGCAGAACATTATTCATCCTTAACTGCAAATGCTGTAAAAATAAAAAAACTAAATAAAAACAAATCTGTGTTTTTTAGCTGTCTTGCTACACTTCACCCTGATAAAACCAGGCCCTAACCCAGGCCCGT
This sequence comes from Phyllomedusa bahiana, assembly GCA_025379985.1. Lineage (NCBI taxonomy): Eukaryota > Metazoa > Chordata > Amphibia > Anura > Hylidae > Phyllomedusa > Phyllomedusa bahiana. The sequence goes on from JAODAL010014994.1 coordinate 82,626, forward strand.
CAAAGGAAAAATAAGTTATTGGAAAATAGTGATGCAAAGACAACTCTTAAAAGAAGTTATATTTCTAAAAGTAAAAAACATTATAAAAAACTATATAAACTTCGTAATGCTGGAATCACAGTGATCCAGAGAATACAGTCAACACGCCATATATGCAGCACAGTGAATTCCATAAAATCAAAAATCCCCATAAATCTGCAACTGCGTTTTTTTCCAATTCCACCACACAATATTTTTTGTTTCCAATACATTATATGGGACAATAGACGGCAACATCGCAAAAATGCAAATCGTCTCACAAAAACAATCCCTCATACACCTATGCTGACAAAAAAAATAAAAAGCTATTTTTTCTGAAGGGGGGGGGTAAAAAAAAATATGACACAAAAATCATTGCGACAATAAGGGGTTAAGGCTATAGAATCCTTTAGATCATTTTTTCATTATTTTGGAATTGTATGTATTATCTATCATGCATAGTTCAGCTCCTTTATGTTGCATGTTTTACTTACAGTGGTCCCTCAACATACGATATTAATTAGTTCCAAGGACAACTATTGTATATTGAAACATTGGCTTTGAATCCAAAATTTTTATGAAAATTCAAAATTTGGGGGGCCCCAAAAATGTACCCAAACATAATGCAAAATGATGAAAAAGGTTTTCCGCTACAAAAAATAGTTTTTCAAATTAGGAACACAAAATTTAAACATTTTCCAAAAAACTTTTGCTTTGTTCATCTTTTTTTTTTAAGGGATTACAAGTGTTTTTATCCCCTTCCTGGCTCTATTTTTTTCCCCTCAGTGACCAACCCTTTTGTACTCTTTTTTCCCTGCTGTTTGTTCTATGGGGATACAGTGTGGCACCAAGTGAGACTTTGTTTATCTAAATTTTTCAGACAAAAGCTATAATTACTCTGTTTACTTTGATAAATCTCCTGTAAGTTTCAGAAACTTCTAACAATCTAAACAATTTAGCGACGAAAATACTGAGTTGAATACAGGGATGAATCAGGGACCGTATCAATTACAGACATCGACCAGGGAAGGAAGGATGCATCTAGAAAAACCCGAGGGAGACAACCCCTTAAAAAATTACCCAAAATCTAAAACAAAAAAAAGTCCTTATTTAAACATCAAGTTGCGGGGCCTGGAAATTTCTTCTCCTTGAGGATATGACTTCTTGGCCAGTACAATTTTTCCCCTTCATGCTTCGCACACTTTCAGCCGGTACATACCATGCGGACTCGATAGAGTTATTCTTCATGGTGTTTCCACATTTTTTTCAGAATTTTTTCCTAGTTTTCCCAAGATGGAAGGGGAAGCAATCAATGCACACAACACTGGTGACCACAACCATTAATCTTTACTTTCAAGTGATCATTTGCATCACTTTCACGGATTTTGGCTGTTGGAAATTTGCAAAAAGAAAAAATTTATCAATCTCCATCTACAAGACTGCACAGATTTTTTTTTTGGTTTTTTGGGCGTGGAAATTTTTCACTGTATACAAACATCATGAACTAAGGTTAGGACCAAAAACCCGGGACAATGCACAAATTCTTGAATTCCTGGAAACTGATGGACATGTACCATCAGAAAATGCAGAGGAGCCGAAATTCCTTCTCAATTTCACAGTTAAACCATCACTTTTGGGGTCTTCAGCAAAAATCAGCTCGGGGGTGCCAAGGCTGCTGACGGAGTGCAAAAGAAAATTGAGGGGACTGGACAAAGAATTTTAAAAGTACAATCACGGGCACTCTCCTTGCTCACCAGACTTTGCCCCTTGTGATTTTTGGTTCTTCCCGAAGCTGAAAGAACCAGTGCCTGGGATGAACTTCGAGAGGAACTTATTGCTAGAGTTAGGCAACAACGGAAATTAATGACAAAATCAGCATTTTTAAAAATAGATCCATATGGCTGAAACATATGTTGCAATTAGAATGACATGATAAATATTTTAATAAGGTAAAGGGATAAAAAAGAAAAATGTTTTAAAAAAATTCTCTGGGGTTATTTTTAAAATTTCCAAATTCACGGAAGTGGAACATTCCCCCAAAACAATATATACGGTCACGCAAAGGGGGTCATGGGCCCTGACTGACATCCACCACTGTCTCTGCCCAATTGGCGGCTGCTCTAGAGCAGACCAAAATGACGACAGCCCCTACTGAAAATGCAGGGGTGTCAGGAAACTCATGCAAAGTCCGGGGCGGTAACATGCGGGGAAAAAAGCCCAAAAAACGTAAGCCAACGATGGTCAAAACAAGCCGGGGGCCAAAAAGGTCAGAACGCAGTACAAAACGAGGCAAAAAACAATCAAGAAATGGCCAGGTCAGACTACAAAAGGGCAAAAAAAACCAGAATCCAGGAAACAACAAAGGGGGCACCTTTTTACCAAAACCTGGGGGAACTAAGGAGGGTTTAAAAGGGCTACCCACCCCCCCCACACCCATTGGTCGGCATCCGGGCCCCCGATTGGCCTGAAACCACACCCTCTGTGGGAAGGGGTGCAGAGCTGTCAAACCGCTCAGGACCACCCCTCCCAGGTGGGTCCCAGGGCCCAAACCCATTAACCTTCGCCGGTCCCTTGCCCTAAACGGGTGGGGGCTCCCGACAAACTTTCCGACATATACAACAATGTACCCAAAAAAAAAATATAGGGGCCCACTGGGTTCCAAAGAAGCTGCCATCCCACACATGTAAAGAGCAGTACACAACAGGAGTACCCACTTACTGTAGAGAAGCCAAAAGACCGAATCACCCCGTACTTCACTAAACGAGGTTTTCAATAAAAATTTTTCATGAAATCACGGATTAA
>JAODAL010014995.1:0-85444 GCA_025379985.1 Phyllomedusa bahiana
GATATCCCTTCGTGGCAAAACCCCTTTAAAATAAGAAATTAATTCATCATGTTCTGTCCATAGTAGCCAAACATGAAGACGTATTCCAATTGCAGAGTTAAGAGAACATTGCATATCCTGAATAAAATGTGGAGCATACATCTTAAAGGGGTATTCCCATCAAACGGATTGGCTTTAAACATGAAGGCACAGGTAATAAAAATGATTACCAAAAGCATTGCTTTTCTAATTTTGTTTCCATTCAGAGACAGAGCAGTTCTTATCTCCTGCTTCTGTCCACAAGCTTTCCTAGGTTGCCAACCACCTCTCTGTGCTATAACAGCACTGGCCAGGATGATGATGTCACGTCCTGCTGTGTCTGAAGCTTGTTTATCTTTCTTACTGAAACATTAACCCTTTAGAGCTCTGTAGCCTTGCTGTTAAAACCTCTCTCTGGTCACTAATGTCCCTCGAACAGGCTCAGCTATGAATCTCAGAACTGATATGTCACTGCTGTAGAACTGCCCACAGCCTGAACAGGAAGTGGAAGCCTGAAAATTGCTGGGAACAGCAAGCTTTATGAAACAGCCAAATGGGAAAACCCCTTTAATATAGTGTAGCGAAAAAATAGAAGTCAATGCTCAAATAACAGGGACTTGTAATTCAAACACCATCTGACAAAAAACACCACACAACGATTCATAAATAAAAAAGGTTTATTTTCACTTCATTAGTTAGAAATACTATGTTGTTTCAAATACCACAAAGACACACATTTATCCAAATGTATATCTGTCACTGCATTGTCCAGAATAGATAATACAGTGTATTTTCATAGAGATATCAAATACGTAATTCACAAAACCATCATCATTAAAACAGTATGTGTAATTTCGGTGTGATGTCATACTTTTCCAATTCCCTCCATCCCCCAACAAAAAAAAGATCCAATGTGGCAAGGCTAAATGCACGGATTAGTAGGTGAATACTAATAATAGAAAAAATGTCAGTCTTCTCTCCATTCCCAAATGGAACAGTATACTGCTTTATTAGCAGCAGCAGCCCATCCAGTCACTACTTCCAAGTGAGCCCGTTAAATTCTGTGCGCGATTAAGTCTCCATTGAGTTCATAAACCACATACTCTGTTACACTTGTTCGGTGTGCCTCAATACCACACAAATCCTGTGCCTGCGAGACCAGAAGGGGGGCATGGACAGCTCATGGTGTAATGCTAGTAAATCAAAAGTGGGGAAATTTAAAAATAAAAAGTCCTTCAAGATATTTAGACGTTAATAAATACTACTGGAGCAAACAGTAATACTCGTGGCAGGTCCAGTAATAAACTATTGCTACAATTAAAAAGAAAATTGCACTGTTTAATAAACTAAATATAATACTGTATATGGAAGCATTTTATTTATCAGAAACCTTAAATAGTTAAATATTTTGGAGTGATAATACAATTAGCAAAGCACCATATATGTGTTTAGATACTATAAAAAAAAATACAAAAAAGATTGGTAACCGAGAAAACCAAACTTCTGAGCTGAAAACGCTATGATTCAACACAAGATACTACAACTAGTGGAGCCTGAAATAAAGTGCTTTGCAGGAACCACTGCAGTACAGCGCTTAGGAAGATGGGCCTATCCTTCCAAGCCAGAGCTCATACTCCAGACTATTGCCCCAGTGAGCAAAAGAAAGAACTTCAAACGTAAAACCTTTGCTTGTTGATTACATATTTACATATTGTACTGAGAACGAGTGCAAAATGGGACCTTTCTAATGATTGTATCACAGGACATAAGGACTGAATGTCACCATCCTGCTGTGTTGGGAGAAGTTGGGAGAAATAACAGCAAGAAACGGTGGGGGAGGTGGAGGAGTTGGGGGATTCCCCGGTCCGGTGAAGGATAAGATGCTGTTGGATAGCTCACTCCGCATTATATCCAGGGGCATCTGCACAAGACATTTTAAGGGGTTATCATGGGAAACATTGAGAAATATAGGAAGAGAAAACATTAAAACTGAAAAAATGAACCAAAATTTACATTAAAAGGGGTTGTCCACTAAAACTAACTGCAATGAAAAAGAGGAGAGGTTTTTGCATCATTCACTTACAATGAAGGTTGAGCTTCTCCTGCACGTCAGGGAAAGAACCTGGACGTGAGGAAAGCAGATTGGCGGGAGCTTCGGAGCGGCTGCATCGGAGGATAGCTAGGTCAGTATTAGGGTTTTTTTTGTATTTATTTGCCCAACCTGGCTACAGGATCATATTTTTTTTTAAAGGAGTTGTCCAGTAACATTCTTTAATGGATAGATACATCCTTGACTAGTGACTGTCAAATGAAAACTTCCAACAGAGCTGACCTAATTTTGGATGATGGTGGTCTGTTATCAATTGACTAAAACGATTGTTCATTGTTAAATGTGACCCAACAAATATTAACTGTAATCTAATGTGTATGAGGAGCTTTAAACCCTTCCCGCGGCAGCGCAATCCTGTTACACAGCAAAGGTGGCCGCGGCATCTAAATGAATGAAAAACGGTGCCGTGCACCGTTCTTCACTCTGATCGGAGTCCCCGCAGCATAACTAGTAGTGTAGGTCTTAAATATAATGCACTTCATGCACTATGATGCAACTGAGCTTCAACTGCTGGATTATCTACTTTCGACAAACTTGGAATCCCAATGATATAAAGGTTTTTAAGCAATTATAATTTCCAATGATGTGGTGCATGATCACTTTGTTCTACTGAACTTATTTACATATAGCAGACCACATTTTATTTATGCTTATAAGTATACATAATGCTCCAAAACTTAATCTATTAGGGTTACATTGCACTGTTTCCGGGTGGTTTTATGATACTGAAAAGCAGAAGCAAGATTGTTCCCTCACTAAATCCGGAATAATACAGGAACACAATTCTACATGCAGTTATAAATGGCAAGCCCCTCAGGCAATCACGGTCTCATCAGATGGTTAACAAATGTGTTACTTTTACAAAAAAATAAACCTAACTTCAGACAGTTCTGCTAGGAAAAACACTAAAGGAAGGCTAAAATCGTGGTGACTACTCAAGAATTGAGTTTGTCCGATGCTTCTTCTACATTTCATATGCTGCTCAATTAGGGATTTTCTGAATATATGAAAAGACAATGAAGCTCATCCATATTGATGAATATACTAAGGGTATGTTCACACAGCGTTTTTTTGAAGTATAAATTTACACTTCAAAATCAGCTTCAAAAAATGTCTAATTAGAGGCGTTTTTTAAAGCGTATTTTTGAAAAATCCTATCCGCATTGTTGACTATGGGGATTTTACAAGCAAAAAACGCCTCAAGAATTAACGTCACTTATTTTTATGGAGTAATTGCATCCAAAAAACGGCTCGCAATTACGGTTGTGAAATACGCTTTATGTGAATGACAAGGCATATTTTACATTATATCCAATGAGGAATGATTTTAAACTTGTCCGAGACTGATTTTGAGCCGTTTTCCAGTGCGTAAAAAAGCACTAAAAAACGGCCAAAAAAACGCCGTTTGGACATACCCTAACACACTCACCATTCAATTTCCAATCTGATACCAATGATACAATAGCATGTGCTCCATGATATCTTCAAGTCATAAGATATAAAATGATTATGGATGACACATAACTATGCAAAATTCTAATAGCACTACATGGACAAATGGAGCGGTGGAGGCCTGGGACAGAGTTCACTACATTACAAACACCATTAAGAAATGCTTTTCATGACCCGGTTACAACAACTGGAGAACGGTATGGAAGGAAACACTTACCTTTTTCAAAATGTCATCAACCAGCTTTAAAAAAATTTCATCTACATTAAAGTTGTCCTTGGCACTTGCTTCACAAAACCGCATCCCAGTTATCTGTTGTGCAAACTTAAACACAGAAATATAGAAAAGCAGTAAATTCACAGTGTACAACATTGAAGTAACCGAGCATTTTACGGTGAACGTCACAGATAACTAAATACATGTATTTAAGCTCGGTTCACACCTGCGTTGTAGCTTCTGTTAAGGTTGGGTTCACACGGCTTATTTGCGGGGCGTAATTACGCCCCGAAATTACGCGGTGGGGGCGGGGCGGGAGCTCGGCACTTCGCCGGCCCATAGACTTTCATTACCAGCGGCGCGTATACGCCGCTGGTAATTCACATGTCACTTATCTCCCCCCTCAGCGTATTGTGTGAGCAGGGAGAGGAGAAGTAATCCATGGTTCTCTATGAGAACTGTGGATTACCGTAATGACTGGGACGTATTCCAGCCGTAATTTGCGCACTCCGGCGCGTAACTACGGACTGAAATACGTCCCATTTTAAGCCGTGTGAACATAGCCTTACAATGGAAGCCACAGATCTATCCTGGATATGTTGCTCAACAGACATTTGCAGTTGCCACCTGACCCCCAGTGACTTATAACATAGGTTACGCCGAAGTTTGTGTTGTTTTGATGGGCAAAATATCATTGCTTGCAAGCTGTATGTGCTACACTGACAGACACAATTCACTAAGATCGAAGATAATCCCAATAGCCGAAAAACGCAGAAGCCCTCTCCTTCCGTCCCCAACACTGAAATTGGTATCACCACAACCATGGTAATCCAAACTATAAAATAATGGATTTTTTATACTGTGCGGTGACTGCTGTAAAGAAAAAAAAATAAAAAGTTGTTTGCTGTGTACAAGCAACACAATTTGTATTTGTGAAGAAAAAGCCTAGTCCGCCGGCCCACTCGAGGGACGACGGCCTGACTTGGGGTGTATCTCGATGATCAGGACAGACCAACTCAGATTAAAGTTTATAGATTTAATTAGCCTTGGAGGGCACACTAGACAAATATATACAAAAGGATGGTAATATACAGGTAAGAGTCAGAGGTGCACATACAAGCATGGGTTACAGACACAAGGCAGTTCAAATGGGTCAAGTTACCTTCGGGCCTACATGGGGGGGCGTATGTGGCCTGGTTTCTGCGTGTGGATGCTCCTGGAAATGCTCTTAGGTACCCCCCTCCATGGAACAACGGTGGAGCCAACCTGGGCTCCTGCTTATATCTGTGAGGGGACAGCCCACGTGGCAGCCTCCTTACACGCCCCCACACAATCCTGCAATCCTGAGACAGTCTATGAACTCCTCCCACTCAGGTCAGGCAGTTTCTGATACAAACACAAAAATGGACTATAACAGCGGGGCATTGGCACGGAACCGAGCCGGTAGCACCAGCTGGACCTACCCTACGCACGGGTACCAGACATCCCTATCTTATGGACTCACTGGGTCCAGTTCTGGATATCTCAGTCCCCCTGCGCCCCAGAAACCCGGGGGTGGTGGTGGTGTTTGCGGGGAGTTCCATGTTTTGAGATATGAACTCGCCATGGACCAGTTATGAGCTGGTCGCCTATAAATCGATATGAAATATCGGAGACGTGTCGGCTAGGTGCCTTTTGTTCCAGTCTTTGAAGCTGGGGGTTTGAGCTAATTAAGTTGCATGAGGATCCTTTCATGGGTTGACCCCATGCTGTGGTGGCTTCCTATAGAAAGGCATTTACAATGGGCTTGATTAACGTGCAAATTGGGCTTTCCTGGGGGCTGGGGCCATCTGTGAAGTCTGACTAGATACGGAATTGGAGATGAAGTGAATTCTTCCTCACAGTATTGTTCAAAAGTATTAATACATAAAAAAAACGCTTCCAAAACAATGTATGTTTTGTATTGCTGATAAGGTACTAACATTATTTATGATATCCAGTCAACAGCACAAAATCTTAAAGGTGTTGTCTCACTACATGGATTCATCTTACCTTAGTCCTGTTTTCTTAGTTTCACTTTGAATTCAAGGGCGTGTTTACTGGCTTCTACTAGGCTGCAGTAGAAGCCAGGTCTGTAGCTATAGCAACAAGTGCTGGCAGCCTATCAGGAGAGATCAAACAGGTCTGTAGCTATAGCGACCTGAGGAGCTGATGCAGCCCATACAAGAGGGGATATCTCAGAATAGGTAGGATACAGGTAATGGACACATATTGCAAAGTGACTTGTTTTTGCAAGATCTTTAACATCAAAGCAATCCTTGAAGTGAGACAACCCTTTAAGCATACAAAGACTGAATTGCTGTTTTTTTCCCAATCCCCTCTCCCACCCAAGAAAAAGACTTAAAGGGGTTTTGCCACGATGTAATGTTGAGGTGGGATCCTCCAAAATGGGTATTTAATCACTTTTCTAAATATATGTGATTACAAAAAGTGAAGCCTGTGAAAGCTACAGCATTGCTCAGTCCCCCCTTAGTTACCTGAAAGTTTACATTAGACACGACCAGAGGAGCTGATCTGGCCGCGCTTGCATGTAACACTTCTTATCTGATGACAGGGAACAAGAATGAGCTTTCAAGGGGCTGTGGAGAAAGTGCAGTGTATGAGTCTGTCTGCTGTATAGAGAATCCACTGTTGTAATCTTATTATTTGACTTCACTTTTGAGATACTCCCTTATTCCTCAATCCTTGCTCACCCCCTCCCTCTCACCTCTGCAGCGTTCATGACTCAGCATGATTTGTTTATATTCTCCCCTGAGCTGATAAGGAGGTAAGGAACTCACTTCGTGGCAAAACCCCTTTAAGAAAAATGAATTAAATTATATGTACCCCAAATGGTTGCACTGAAAAGTAAAACTCTTCCTGCAAACAGTAAGGGCTCAATGGCAATGCCAACAGAAAGGGAAAAAAACAACAACAATATGGCTTTCAGAATTTCAGTTGGAAGATCCTACATCCTTAAAGAGGACCTATCACCTCTTGAAACCCCTTTCAAGTAAAAGAAGACTAACATAGAAACACTTTGTCAAATATGTTTAATTTGGGAAACCAAAGCATTTCATCCCTAATGCAAGTAAAAAAAAGCCTAGTACTTTAAGACAGGACTGAAGTTGAGCAAAGTCGGATCCCGATAGCATGATTGATCACCATGTTGACAGTTCTGTAAAACATCCTGTTTTTGAGCTGGGAGATTCTACTGTGCAGGGGGTAGCCTGTTTGTCTGTAACATACATACACTGGGAAGCTCTGTGCTGCTTAATTCATGCTGGGTGTTATTACACCAGCAGCAGTGTTATGTGGATGCCTGTGTGCTACGGAGGAGAAGGCTTGAAGCAACAGGTAAACCCTGTCAGACATTCACAAGTCACAATAAGTTAGGGATATTTGGATTTTGGTTGAATTTCAGGATGAACATAAAATCTCTGGAACTTTTTTTAAATGAACTAAAATGAGAACATCTCTTAACTTTAGAATGCACATGTCCAGCTGTTCAATGTGTCAGTACTTTTTGCACAACTTGCTGATCTCTAACAAAATTCACTTAAAGGTGTTTGATTCCTGAATCGCTCAATAAATTTAGGGGACCAATTAGAATTTTAACAGTCCTCCACATCATGCTGTTCACATTTTGACATCATGAGACCAAGACAACACCTTACAATTGATCAGCAGTACCTCGCCATTGTGAGGCTTCAAGCAGGATGCTCTCAGACGGAAGTGGACACTGAGCTTAGAGTGTCACAGAGTGTCAGCAGGTTGTATCAGAGATACAGAGAGACTGGAAGAGTCACAGAAAGGCAAAGAAGTGGACGTCCTTTGGCTACATCACACACTGATGATTACTTCATTGTAAACAATGCCCTGCGGAACCGGATGATGAATGTCACAACTCCAGACACATTTAATGGAAGTGAGAGGCAACCAAGTGTCACGTCAGACTACTTGTAACCGTTTACATCAACGTCATCTGTGTGCTACACGACCTGACCACACCACTGGGTACAGTTATCATTGTCTCGCATGGGCCAGGGAGCACCTACGCTGGATGACGGAGCAGTGGTTTTAGTGCTGTTCAGTAATGAAAGTCGATTTACTTGAGCAGAAATGATGGCCGCCATCAATGCTGGAGATTATCAAGAAAAGCACTATGCATCAGCCAGGTCTGACACGATCAAGTACCCTTGCCGATAGTCTAGCACGCGGACCATGCTGATGTAAATGGTTACAAATGGTCTGATGTAACACTTGGTTGCCTCTCACCTCCCTTAAACGTGCCTGGAGTTGTGTGACATTCATCATCCAGTTCCGCAGGGCATTGTTTACAATGAATTAGTCATTAGTGTGTGATGTAGTCAAAAGAAGTCCATTTCTTTGCCTTTCTGTGATTCTTCCAGTCACTTCTGTTGCAATCTGCTGATGACACTCTGGCATTTTAAGCTCAGTGGCCACTTCTGTCTCAGAGTATCCTGCTTGAAGCCTCACAAAGGCGAGCTGCTGTTGATCTAATGTAAGGTGTTGTCGTGATCTCATGACATCAAAATTTGAACAGCATGATGAGGATTGTTTAAATCCCAATTCAAACTGATGACTCAGGGATCAAACTGAATTAAGCTCTTTTTTAGAGATCAGCAAGGTGTGCAAAAAGTACTGAAATACTTAACAGTTGGAGATGTGCATTCTGAAGTTAAAAGAGATGGTCTCATTTAGATTTAAAAAAAAAAAAATTCAAGAAATTTTATGTTCATCCTGTCATTTCAACCAAAAGCCAAATTAAGAGGTGTTTCTATCTCACATACTTATGGCACATTAATAGAATATACCATCTGTGTGTGATAGGTGCAGGTCCCATCTCTGGAACCTGCACCTTTCTTAAGAACCAGGCACTTGAAAGGCTCCGTTCACAATGGAAAGTAGGTCGCACTTGTGCACAATTCTCTATTCTGTTCTACAGGAGTTCTGAGTACAGCCTAACACGACACTCGACTGTACTCAAAACGCCTTTAGAAAAAAAAAAAAAGTAGTATGCAAGTGCGATGACTCCCCACTCTGAACTGAGACTTTTGGGAGCTCGTTCTCAAGATGGGTGCAGGTATCACACATTGATGACATACCGAATCAATATGCTATCAATGTGTGAGATGGAAAAACCCCTTTAGGAAGCCATCAAAAGCAAAATTTGCATCAAAACCAGGCCAGGTCTCCAGATATGAATGCTAAATGGAAGATTAGCAACTTAGCTTTTCTTCATTACAAAATCAAATGTACTTGGCCCCTTGTTTTAGTGAAACCCTTACCTTTTCTCCCTGTTGTCGTGTGATTTCTCTGTCAATTTCACAGTCCAGCTTATTTCCAACTAGAAGGAGTTCTGCATCCTCTGAGGCATACTATATTGACACAAATAATAAATCACTAAGATTTTGCTTGGATTTTGGGTCAACCAATAAAACTGTTCCACACATTTAATAGTCATATGGGTTTTCCCATAATAGCACCTATCTTACTTACCTTAACCTTATCTTACTTACCTTATCTTACCACTTATCTAAGGGATAACTGATAAATGTCTGAGTATTGGGGTCCAACAACTGATCATGGAAATGGAGGTCCCATGTCCCTTGTTTGAATTTAGTAGATGTTGAGCATGCACACTACTGCCTCATTTTACTATGAGATAGAGAAACAGCCAAGTACATGGACTATTAATGGTCGGCAGCATGCAAGCTCAACCATTACTATATTTAAAATGGAAACATGGGTCCCCCATTCTCGTGATAAGTGAGGATATTGACAGTGAGACCCCTGCAATCAGAAACTTATCCAGTGGTAAATGTTAGTTCTGAGGAGACCCCTTTAATAGACGTCATTATTTTAGGTGTGAAGCAAGTTCAATACGTTTCTCTTTATCCCATCGTTAAATGTGAGGAGGGATATTATTTCCATCAACACTCTACTATTTTATGAAGCAGATTGAAAAATATCTGTAATAGTGATGCATTTCTACATAGACAAGGGTACAGATCAGTATTAATGCCAGTGTGAATTAAGAAGTCCAGACACAAGCAGGGCTGTGGAGTCGGCAAGCCAAAGCCCCGACTCCGACTCCTCAATTTCCCAAACCTCTGACTCCGACTTTACTGTAGTAAAGTGGTAACATCAGGCTGTTTATCACCTTATGATACAATAATCAAGCTATTTAGGTAGAACATACACTGACAAGCAAAATGGTAACAATGTTTTGATCTTTTGAACGCTTGTGGGTAGAGTTGAAGAAAAAGCTGTATTTGTATCCAAGTCCAGTCCAGCACCAACATTGGGAATGTGTAGAAGAGACCTGGGATCGGATTTTGGTCAAGACATGCTTGAATCTGATCCAGAGCCCAGAAGGATTCAGGCAGTGCTGAAAACCAAAAGGTGGATTTCCCAAATACTAACAAAATAATAAAAATTAACATTTTGATTTTTAGTAGCAAAACAGTAACAAGGTAGTTGCATGACATGAATCTGCAGAACTAAGAAGATGCTAAATACTTGCAAGTCACATTTACGTATAAGATAATCTATAAAATGTTAGTTCAAAGCTGTAGTGGATGGTGAGATATGGAGCCTGGAAGTCACAAGTTCAAAACATTGTTACCATTTTGCTTGTCAATGTAAGAGATCTTTATTGGACTTGACTTTAGGACACAAAAAAATTGTCAATATGCAATACACTGCATGAACATTTGTGGAGTCTCTGAATTTCTTCTGATAAATATTATTGCCCCCATCAGGTCCTGCATACATGACCTCACATCTGATCTCATTATTTCCAGGCTAGAGAACGGCCTCTCTACACTACACTGGGGGCAAAGCGGTGACCACAGGGGCAACATCTCTAACAATCTCAGGGTATAAAGAAATTGCCTCAGCCACAGTCAGTGTTGATGAATGGTTGAACTCTTCTACTTCTTTGAAAGCAGGTGAAAAATGTTGCTGAAATCTGTTTGCCCTGGGAGCAGAATCTTTTCCTCTCCTCAATTACACTCCTCATGTGATGAAGCTGAAGATATGGGAGCAGAATCTTTTCCCCTGAGGCAGCGCTTCGCCTGCTCCATGTCATTCATGTGATAAGGCTGAAGATATGGGAGCAGCAGCACTGGCCGGACCCAATTCCTCTTGCTCTTTGCACTGCATCAAACTAACTGGACCAACGTATTATATATTTTGGGAGTTGGTCCCTTTTATAACGACTCCGACTCTTGCAAAATATGCACCGACTCCATAGCCCTGGACACTACTACTCTATCCAGAAAGTTACATAAACTCCCACTGCAGCGGGTAGAAATCAATCAAAACTCTAAGCAAGAGATGTACTTCCTTATGGAGCTGCCTATAGGAACAGGAAACCGAAATCCGGATTCATAAAGGAGTTAACATTATTTGGTGACTAAACTCTTCCATCCTATTTTATTGGAAAATACTGGTAGCCACACTTCTTAGATAAAGTTGTACAACCAGCGCCCATAATGCCCACCTTATCAATCATCTTCATCCATTTTGGTAAGTCATCAAAAGTCTCTTTCTTGGTGATATCATAGACTAATATGATACCTTTGGCACTTCTGTAGTAGGCTGAAGTAATACTGTTGAAGCGCTCCTGGCCAGCTGTGTCCCTACAAACAGAAAGAGAGGATGGTAAAAAAAAGCAGGACAAATTCTGCATAATTATAGTCAATTAGCATTCAGCTTTACACCTACTTACACTGGGAAAAACAAAGCCTGATTTATAAGAGCATGAAACAAGTTCAAACAATTTGGAGCTGACTTCAGAAAATGCCTAATTACTGTGTGATATCTCTTTATTAATATCAAAATTTGGGAAGTTAGAAATCTTTAAAGGAGAGCCAGCATGTTCTAGTGGTAAATAATATAGTTAAAACTCCAACACTATATACATTATACACATTATTTGTCAAATTGCTGGAATCATAACTAAGGGGGACATGCATGAAATTTGCCGTGCGAACGTCAAATTTCATGCGCATAATAATGGCATAGAATGTGCCTGATTTATGAACCTGCTCTACAGCGGGTCATAAATCAGGCGTATTTTAGCGCTTGCATGACATTTCTGGATCAGGTAAACCACTTTGAAAGTGGTCTACCTGTTCCAATAGTTATTCGCCTAGAAATGCCGTAGCAAAGCTATAAATCTATAGCTTCACTACGGTTCTAGTGCGCCCCGGCTCCTGCATGCCCCCTGAGATCGGGCGCATTACAAAGCACCGCAGGTGCTATGTCATGTGCCCGAGAATGGCGTGCGGGAGATTTAAACATGTATGAACAGGGCTGTGTCTGATATCGGGCTGAAAAGACGGCAGATATCTGGTGCAGCCCCGTTCATACATGTCACCCTAAATGTTATCACTAATAAACTTAAAAGGCGTGTTCACACAGGGTAAATAATGTCCGCATAGAAAATCCACTGCAAACTACAATGAAAGTGTAGAAGAAGCCAGGTGGACTCTATGGCCCACCTCAGGTCTCAAAACCATGGCATGCTGTGTTATGCTGCAGATTTTACCTCTGCTATGAAACAGGAAACAATCCGCTGTAAGGCTATGTCTACACTGCACAGAAAAACGGCGTGTTGTTCAACGTTTTGCGTTTTCTAAAAACGCTGGAAAAACGACTGAAATCATCTCCCATAGACTTCTATTGTAACAACGTCCTGCTGTCTACACTGAGCTTCTTTTTTCTGCTAGGTTTTTTTTTCTGGTCGTATTTTGCAACATGCTCCAAAAAACGCCAGAACAGAGCAGAAAATTTACTATAGGAGTCTATGGAAAGCGCCAGACGTCTTTTGGCGCGTTTTTCAATGAAAACCCTCCCAGGAGACCCAAGTCCCACCTATAGTGGGTGTTAATAAAGGTTATACCTGATCAAATTTACATACAAATGTCTGATGTGTCCTTATTTGTACCTTTTGTAATAAAATGATCATGCTTTGGTCGCTAACGAATTTTTGCGCAATTCATTTATTTTTTGCTAAAAATAAGTGTTTTTTTTTTTATTTTTTACAGATTTTGACACAAGAATCCGTTTTTTTTTTTACGGATTTTGGTGTTAAAATCCTCTTCTTAACATATTTTGGCGCTAAGTTATCTCGCTTCTGACGCCAAATATATGTTTTTTTTACGGATTCTGACGCAAGAATCCGCTTTTTTTATGGATTTTGGCACTAAAATCCTTTTCTTAACTTTGTTAGCATCAAAATATGTTAAGTATTTTAGCGGCAAAATCCGTAAAAAACGGATTCTGCCGCAAAATCCGTAAAAAAACCCCTTATTTTTAGCGTCAGAAGCAAGATAACTTTATTAGCGCCACAATCCGTAAAAATACGGAATTTAGCATCAAAATCCGTAAAAAAAATGGACTTTAGGGCCAAAATCCATAAAAAAAACTTATTTTGGCGACAAACGCAAAATAGCTTTACTAGCGCCAAAATCGTAAAAATGCAGATCTTCGCACCAAAATCCGTCTAAAAATGGACTTTAGGGCCAAAATCCGTAGAAAAAAAAAGTATTTTTGGTGACAAACGCGAGATAACTTTATTAGCGCCAAAATCCGTTAAACGACTTACAAGATCACATATAAATGCAATAATGTACTTTATTTCCCCTTTTGTAGGGCGAAGTTACAGCCAATGCCTTCATTTATGCATGTATTAAAAAACAGGCTTGAAGGCAAGCAAAAAACGCTTCTAAAAAATGCGGCAAAAAACGTAAATCGCGGCAATAAACGGCTGTTTTTTTCAGCTGCTTTTGACAGGCAGTGGACAGAAAACTCAGCTTCATGAACGTTTTTAGTAATTCGTTTTCAGGTCGTTTTTTGTCCACTGCATAGCCTAAAAGTAATGTCAAAATCTGCATGGTGCAAAGTTTTTATACAAACTTAAAAGGGTTTTCCCATCTGGCAGTTTACACCTAACTCCTCTTCAGGCTTCCACTTTATGTGCAGGCTGTGGGTGGGTCTATAGCACTGACTGACATTTCAGCTCTGCTAGCTCCTACTTCTAGCCATGTCTGTACGATAGACGTTGGTGATGGGGGTTTGGAAAGAAAAAAGTGACACTGCCCAAGCAGGATATCTGGCTAAGTTTTGCCCTGATGCAATAGCACAAGGCTACTGAACTCATCCTGTTCAGTAAGAAGCAGAAGAGCAGAGACTAGGAAGAAAGCGTCCGTCTTGTCAATAATACACATCAAGGACTGGTCCAGCCACTGCTGCTAGAATACAGAGGTGGTCTGTAACCCATGAGCCCATCTGTAAAGATGCAGGATAGATAAACTGCTGTATCTATGAAACAAAGCAAAATCAAAACAGAACTGTATTTGGTAATGTTATTTACCTTTGCCTATATATGTAAATAGCACAAAAAAAAAGCATCCCCTTTTTTAATCCCCCGACAATGCAGTGCTGAAGCTTCTGTGATCTGTGTGGTCTTCGGCAGTGTTTTTAGGAGGTCGCAGTAGCCAAATCAGTAGTCTCAGCAGTCACTGTATATTCCATTGATAACATTGCTCAGGATGTGAACAGCTCATGAGTAGTAAAATCAGTGGAATGGCACGGGACGACTGAGGACAATACAATGGTCATGTGTCAGCTGTAAGTACACAACGACTGGGCTGATCACTGACACTTCAGCTTTTTGAGTCAGATAATAGTCAGATTTGTCATCAGATCTCCCGATAATGACGCGTTGATAGACATCTGATAATTTTCCGTTGAGAAAGGTCAGATACTGACCAAACGTCCAAAGTGATGGGAACTCTTCCAGTTTTGAAGTTTTAATACTGATGTCTATCTGGATTGAAGGTGTCAACATTTTAATCAATTACACACCACAACAAAGCTCTTGCTACTAAGATTAAAATATATCTTCCATGCTAAATCAAACGAGCTGACTCCAAATCTGATCTCGTATTTTGTGTGGCACGTCTAGATTTTAAATTATACAATAAGAATAATTGCACCTAATAATGCATTTCTTAAAATATTTCTAACCAACATGCCCGGGCCTGCTCGGACAGGTCTGTCAGCTGAGGTCATCAGGAAAGTTTCAGAAATCATTCTTTGAGAACTATTGCAGTGGACATTTTAGACTTCAGTAATTAATAGGTGTAAATCCCCTAAGGATCCAGACAATTTCTGCTACATCCTCAGAAAAATTATTATGTGCAATCAAGGCAAGATAATGACCAAAAGTCTAGTTTGCAAACTTAGTTGGGCATCTCATGTATGCTGCACCACGTGCGACTCAGGTCCAGCACAGTGGTTGAATGGAAAAAGGAAAGGAATATGTTTTGCGGTGCTGACGGTGTGGCGTGAGCAGAAGAATCATCATTTCGACTGTTACATCTGCATGACAAACATTGTTGAATATTCACAGAAAAATAAGTCGCACTTATTTTACCCTGTGATTCAGCTCTTAAGCCAGTAAAGCATGATGCAGAGAATCCAGTGCCCCATTCTCCCGTTGCAGATACTTTCACTGAAACTGACAGCTCTGATCATGATGTACATTATGTTGCAAATCACAAGCTTCACGGAGAAGAGTACCAAGAGGCTGAGCCTCGCTTTCTAAGCCAATCAGATGTAGATGATCTGGTAAGGCCATGTTCACACGGCTTAAAATGGGCCGTATTTCGGTCCGTCATTACGCGCCGAAGTGCGCAAATTACGGGCTGAAAACGTCCCAGTCATCAAGGTAATCCACAGTTCTCATAGAGAACTGTGGATTACGTCTCCTCTCCCTGCTCGGCGAATCTGCCGCGGGGGGGAGATAAGTGACATGTGAATTACCAGCGGCGTATACGCGCCGCTAGTAATACAAGTCAATGGGCCGGCGAAGTGCCGGCCCCCCGCTCTCTCCCCCGCTCCCGCCCACACAGCGTAATTACGTCCCGCAGTTAAGCCGTGTGAACATAGCCTAAGAGATCTGTCATTACTGCTGGTTTTTGCAACGGGCAACAACAGATAGCTACAAATGTAAAAGCAAGTGCGTGTAGCACTTGTAGCAACATTATGAGGAGTTTAAAGGGTGAATACTAAAGCTGGATTAGATTTAATATTGTATTGTATATTGTATTATATTTGCTATGAGTCTAGTTAATTTACGCTTTCTTCAACCTTTTAAATATTAAAATGGCAATGTACGTCACATAATTGGGGACGAAACTTGTTCAGTGTGTAATAAATCTGTTCTATATAAACGCTACATTCCATTTTCACACTTTTTATCAATAGCTTCATTTCCTGACGTACCACAGAAATTCTGACTTCAGATTCGGACTCAACACATTCTTCTGACTATACAACACACGGTATTCGCTCGGTAGCAGAGACATTTTTTTTATGGTGCTTTCTTATTGATGTTCTAAATAAAGTATTTGTTACGAATCGTGGAGTGCGATTGAACTGTGACAAAGATTGTTACAAAACATTTCACTCAGCACCCATCAATGAGACTGTAATAGTGTGGGTGTATATACAAATATATTGGTCAGAGACTACATGTCAGTGCGCCACAGCCCCTAAATACTCCCCAAACTTGCAGACATAAGCTTAAAGGCGAGGTTCACACGGTTTATTGCCGACGTAATTGCGGGGACGGATTTCGCCCCGCAATTACGCCGGCTCCATGCAGAGGGGGGCCGGCAGCTTGCCAGCCCCATAGACATGCATTATGCACAGGCGCTTATCCCGCTGGGCTAATGTGCATGTCACTTTCTCAGCAGGGGGGGAGAAGTACACAGGTCGGTCACTTGGGAAACCTGAGAGAGCACAGAAGATTATAAAATCACTTGTAGCTCCTTAACAAAAAAACATGAACAAAGCAATGTATTTGGAAAACGTCTTCAATTAGTGTTCCCTACATGTTGAAAGCTATTCTTTGTAGTGAGACAACCCCTTTAAAGAATACGGATGGTTGTCATGTAATTAAACACTTTGTGACTTCAGCCTAAGGCTATGTTCACACAACAAAATTGCAGCGCGTACAGTACGCAGACAATTACGCCGTATGCTCGAGAGCTCACACGGATCTCCGCGTACTCCAGAGATGCGGGGGCGGTGGGGGGTGGACAACAGCCCGCCGGCCCCATAGACTGTCATTCCGTGCAGCGTGTAAGCCCCGTGAATAAATGACAGGTAACTTATCTCCCCCTGCGCCGTATTGTACGCCTGGGGAGAGGAGGCGCAAGATATAGTTCTCTATGAGAACTATGGATTACCGTAATGCAAGGCACGGATTTCAGCCATACTGCAGCGCAGTACGGTGCACAATACGGCTGAAATCCATGCCAGAAATAAGCCGTGTGAACGAGGCCTTATACCAGAGCTGTGTAGTCGGTAAGCCAAAGCGCTGACTCCTCAATTTCCCTAACTTCCGACTCCCTCATACATGGCTCATGTGATAACTTTAATATAGTAAAATGGTAACGTCAGATTTTTTCTTAACCTTAAGATACAATAATCAATCTATTTAGGTAGAACATAAAATATATTTATTGGATACAACTTTAAATATGCAAAACAATATCAGTAAATGGGGAAAAAAAGTTTTCAACAAAAACGTCCTTAATAACATTTGTTGAGCGAGTCTATGAATCTGTTCTGAGAAATAGTATCGCCTCCATGAGATGCTCATTTACAGATGACCTCAAATCTGATCTCATTATTTCCAGGCTAGAGAACGGCCTCTCTACACTAACTTGTGTTAGCGGCAAAGCAGTGACCACAGGGGCAACATCTCTAACAATGTCAGGTATAAAGGAATTGCCTCATGCACGGTCAGTTTGAGTGAACAGTTGAACTCTTCTACTTCTTTGAGAGCAAGTGAACAATTTTTCTGAAATCTGGTCAATCTGTTTACTATGGGAGCGGAATCTTTTCCCCTGCGGCGACGCTTTGCCTCCTCCATGTTATCCAAATACTTTTCAAAATTAAACTCCTCAACTGATGACACTAAAGAAATGATAGTAATAGCACTGTCATGACCCAAGTCCTCTTGCCCCTGGTACTGCATTACACTGTACTAATTTACTATATATTTTGGGAGTCAGCGTCGGTCCATTTTATAACTGCTTCAACTCCACAGCCCTGCTTAATACTAAAAATGACTAAGTATTAAAAGATTAAAGCTAAAGAAATACAAACAAATAAATCCATTAGAAATAAATATAATCCCTATCAACGACAAAAGTGTGGCATTAGGAACTACACACAAAATACAGTATGACTGGGTTCACGTGCTGTTCAACAGCATCAAAAATCCAAGCAGCACAATGCATTAAAAAACGCACAAAAGACTTTTTTAATGCAGGTATTTTAGAATTAACTAAAATTTGAAACACGGGTAAAATTCTGGTTACTTAAAGAAAACATTCTTTTACGGTGTGCCGACATGGCTGATTTTGATGCCGTTTTTGAAGCGGTTTTTGGAGCGTTTCCGTTCTCAAAACCTCGCCTGAAAAAAAGTCTTCTTCAGAAGAGGTTTTAGGCCATGTTCACACAGCTTATTTTGACGTTGTATTGGACGAGGGTTTCGGAGCGTTTACTTGCAGTTAATTTATATGATTCCAATGTAAAACCAAGTTGTAGTTCACACACTACAAGGTTTTTATGCGCTTCTTTGGAAGCGCTGAAAAAGAAGTGTCATGTCAATTCTTGAAGCGTGTTTTAGGGCACGGTTTTTGGCGCATTTTCGGCACGGTTTTCGGTGCGGTTTTTGTCCTGGCTATTCATTTGTATGGGTGAAAATCTCGTAGAAAACCTAATCCAAAACCTCGCCGAGAAACGCCTCAAAAACCTCTTCTGAAGCGTGTTTCAGGTGAGGTTTTGGGAGCGGAAACGCTCCGAAAACCTCGTTCAAAACCACATCAAAATAAGCCGTGTGAACATAGACGTGTTTCTCGGCGAGGTTTTCAACACTGTATTCACCCATACAAATGAATAGCAAGGTCAAAAAAACACGCAGAAAAACGGCCAAAAACACGTCGAGAAATGACACTTCTTTTTCAGCACTTCCAAAGAAGCTCGTCATGTGTGAACTACAACTCTGTTTTACATAAGAATCAAATAAATGAACACTCCGAAAACCGCTTCGAAAAAAGCATCACTATCAGCCATGTGAACATACCCTTATGATGCTGTTTTTAAACACATCAAAAACACAAACAGCATGTGCCCCCAGCTTCAACGACTGACTCAACCACCTGCTTCCACAATATGCACAGGCAGATGTGCGAAAAAAAAGCAGTAAAAAGTAACATGTTACCTTGTGATGAGCCGGCAGACCTGGCCTCTGACAAGTACTGCTACATAACCAGCCATGTGGCAACAGCATTGCAGACAGGAACACACAGATGAACCACCAAGACATGGTACACACACATTCAAGCATTAGTCGACCGGTGTAGATACTGAGAAAGCATCAGTGTAGTCAGTGGAAAGCAAAATAAGCAAATGGTGAGATTAATGAAATGGTCAACAGATGGCAAAAAAGTTAAGACTACGTGACACAAATAACAAGGCGTATAAATTAGTCACACGACTACACTTAACAGGAGAATGTATGAAGAGGAGGCGCGTTTAGTGAAAAAACAATGACAATTGGAGTTTAATGACAGCATTCAAGCAGCAACAAGCAGAAGCGGACAAAAGACATTTACAGAGTCAAACATTTTTAGCCAACAAATTTAAAGAGGTTATCCACTTTATTAATTTTAATTTGAGCCTAATTCAGCTAATTTAGAAAAAAAAAAAAAAAAAAAAAAGATACTGCCCTCTTCCTAAACCTCTACTCTAGTCTTCTGTTTATTTATTCCGAATGGGGACATCACTGCCGCAGCCTCTGATCATGTGTCACCGCCTGATGTCAGCATTCAGAAGCGAGCTGTCCGTATGGTAGTGGCATGTGACGGCTGCAGTGGCGACACCTCCGTTTAGAAGACGACCGGGGACAGTAGGGCTGATGCAGTGCTAGAGCAGAGGTGAAGGGGGGAGGTGAGTAAAGTTTTTTTTTTTTTTTTTAAATGGGCTGCATTAGACTAAATTAAAATACTGATGGGAACAACCCCTTTCAGTATATTTCATATATGTAATGAATGCTGTACTA
Source organism: Phyllomedusa bahiana (assembly GCA_025379985.1). NCBI lineage: Eukaryota > Metazoa > Chordata > Amphibia > Anura > Hylidae > Phyllomedusa > Phyllomedusa bahiana. The sequence goes on from JAODAL010014995.1 coordinate 19,990, forward strand.
AAAACACTTACTGAGGGCAGTGCCTGCAATGTTCCTTCCGAGTCAGTTTCTGCTGACAGTCAACACTGAACTTCAAAACCATTAAAAATTCTGGGTACTATGGGCCCCTACTTTCTATACAGCCCGGGGTCCATGGTTTGCCTGGTTCTGCTTTATCTGTTGGCCTACGTTTTGCAGATATGTCCGCAGAGCAATCTCTGAATCTTACCATAGGCAAATCTGACATGGATTTTTATTAACCTGCTGCAGAATCTAGGGCTGAAACTTGAATCTGATGCTGAGCCAGTTAATCCACATGTGGAGTACTCCTATTGGTATTCAATGGGGCTAATCTGCGACTGCTACATGCAAAATCGGCACGGATAATGAACATGCCATGCACCTTAAAACCCACAGCGCATTCATTCTTGGTCTTTTCTAGAAGATGCAGTGCCATGGACTACACTATACACTGCTCCATCACCTTCCCCTTCACATGGTCTATCATAGGAGAGTCTAGCATTTCTGCCTACTGTACAGCACAGTCAAAATTCATACGGCAGAATGATAAATGACCCTAAATTTCCTTGTTTTCAGAAGAGTTTATAGATCAAATTTTACTCCAAAAACAGATGAACTGCAGCCGCAGAAGTTATGGAGCAAGTGGTTAATCCATGTACAATAAAAAATATGGTGTAGAACTACACACACAGTAACTACATGTTTATAAATGTGCCATTACCTTGAAAAATAGCCCTGGTTTGGTTCATTACTACAGGATTTGTCAGCAAAATGTCCACAGTTTTAAATCATGCTGGTGACAAAACCGTATTAGATAGCATCGCACTTTTATAAATGAGTAAGCAGCCGCACAGAGAACTTATCACATACACGACGAGTACTTACCAAATTTGTAACCTAATTTTCTTTCCCCTTAACTCAACAGTTTTGATTTTAAAGTCAACACCTGCAAAAGAAAAAATATCATGTAAATGGCGCCATGTAAAGGAAATCAAGCATCTCCCCAGTAATAAACAAATAGCAAGTTGTGACCCATGTCCTACCTGCTTGTCCACCATTCAGGACAGCCCATGAGTTAGCCACACTGCTTATTATAGGTGCCGCCAAAAAAACACGACACAGTTTAGCATCTGTATTACAACTGCAATTTCTAAAGCTTCCACAGTTCTCTGGGAATCAGTGTAGTTTACCACTGAAATTGGCCTACAAGAACAGCAGAAGATCCCCATTTTCTAGAAAAAGTATGATAAAATATGGTCACGGTGCAATTGCTGGAAACTAGTCAAAGCCTAATGTCAGAGTATAAACCATCCCTACATCTCTAGTATATATCATATCTCTAGATACCTCCCCTCTCGCACTCTCCGCTCCTCACAGGACCTTCTTCTCTTCTCTCCCCTTATCAGCTCCTCACACAACCGTCTCCAAGACTTCTCCCGTGCTTTCCCCATTTTCTGGAACTCTCACTGCCCCAACACATCAGACTCTCTTCCACCGTCACCGGGTTCAAAAGCAACCTGAAAACCCATTTCTTCAGGATTGTCTATAGCCAACAATAACTCTGCTGCCACAGTACTACCCCACAAACATGTCTGCGCCACACCTTCTGTCTCTTTCCTCCTCCTTCTAGATTGTAAGCCCTCACGGGCAGGGTCCTCTCTTCCTCTGTTGTGCCAATTGTAAGTCATTCATCGTTATCATTGTACTCGTTTGACATATGTTATGTATGTAACCCCCCTCGAATGTACAGCGCCCTGGAATCAATGGCGCTTTAAAATAAATAATAAAATACCAGAATATCTGCTAGAATGTACTCCGATGCAGGGCTGGAACATTAAAGGGGTATTCCAAACATAGACTTTGGTGGCACAGTGATAGAATATGCCATCAAAGTGTCACAGGTGCAGGCCACACCTCTGAAACAGGCTTCTGAAAGTTATGGCTCAGAATGGAGTCAGACACACTTGAGACACCTCAAGTGGAAAAAAAAACAGCTTCCAATACAATCCGGTTAAAAACGATTGTACATCTCTTTATTTGGAAAAAAATATTTTAAAAAACCACTTCCTAATAGGATGTAAATATTAGTTGACAACATGTCAAAGTGTTATATCTTATCTGTACGCTGACGCATTTCAGACAGGTCTGTCCTTAGTCGCAGCAGTTGTAGTTCTCCTTCACCGTGCCTCCTCCAGCTGGTCCTCATTATTATATAGGGTGAGAGGATTTCCTTGTTATATTTCAATGAATGTCGGTTGTACTTGAGCACGACTCTCATTCTGTTTTATGGGAGTTCTTGTTGTCCATGTTGCAGTGACTATACTCTGAACTCCATAGAACAAATGAAGAGTTGTGCTCAAGTGCGACCAGCTCTCCATTATGAGTCGCAACTTTCGGGGGTGCGTTTCTGAGACATGTATGGAACCCGCACTTAACAGACCTTTATGGTCTATTCTAGCGAAATGCCATCAAAGTCTCTGGTGGGAACACCCCTTTAATCAAATTAATTTACAGATATGAGTCTGAATTTGGCCAGAGCCTTAAAATCAAAGGTAGTGCCCTTTCCAACATTTAAACTACATGTAGTTAGCAAGGAAGCATGGAGATTGGTCACAAGTTGGGCTTACTCCATTCATGGCAGTAGTGGCTGGTAGTCATAGCCAGCACCTGCCTTTAGTGGCCGGGACTAGAGAGAACTCCAATCCAGGACATTGAACAACATTATACATTACTTTTGGATCACTTTTTGGTCCAATCTTTTGGTACCAAAACACCATAATTTTTTTCTTAAACCCTGTTCACCATCCTGGATAAATAAGGTGATACTTCAATAGATTGGACTTTTACAGATGCAGGGATCATCAATTATGTTGACTTTTGTTGTATGTGAAATGCCTACACATAGGGCGGCATTTATACGCCAAATTTCATGAGAATGACAGCCTAGAATGCACCTGATTTATGAACCCGCTGTACTGTGGGTCATAAATCAGGCGCCTTCTAGCGCTTGTTACATTTCTGGCTCAGGTAAACCACTTTGGAAGTGGTCTACCTGTTACAGCAGTAATGCGCCTAGAAATGCCATACTGAAACTATAAATCTATAGCTTCGCTACGGTTCTAGTGCGCCCCGCCTCCCGCACGCCCCACGATATCAGAAGCATTACAAAGTGCTGCGGGCTCTATGTAATGCACCTGATAATGGCGTATGGGCGTTGTAAAAATGTAGCACACGGGACAGCGCCCGATATCGAGCTGAAAAGACAGAAGATCTGATGCAGCCTCGTTCATTATGCCGCCCATGATGTTTTGGAACTCATTTTTTTTAGTTGCCATACGGTACTTGACCAATGGGGGCACAATCACTTGCACACTATACTACAATACAAATGTACTGCATCATAGCATTCTATTAGCACTCTCCTATTACAACCTACCTATGGGTTGTATTAGGAGCAGTAAGATTGCAGGCCTTTATTAAGTCCCCAGCTGGCACGACAACTGGTCAGCATCTCATGATTATACTTTGGGGTGGGAGGGGGGAAAGGGGTCGACCAGATGACAGAGGGGAAGGCAGGAGGCGAGCGGCCCCTCTTGTCTAGATGCAATGGTTACGCTGACTACACCATCTCTGTAGTTAAGTGTGCGGGATTAAAGTCATCTCTGATATTAGCCGCTGTAGAAAGGTGCCATGCATGTAGAGGGCTCAGCTCCGGAGCCGGCTCCATACCGCCTTCCCGACATTATAACGAACATCCACGTAAATTGTCAAGAAGGGTCCTGCCATGGGGCTTAACTTGATTTCATGATTTTGGGCAAATTCAGAATCAGTCTAGCGTGAAACAGCAAACTCATTGGATCAATTTGATTAGCTAAAGGGGGGGTCAGTGAGCAGGCAGCTAAAGACTCTATGGCCTCAAAATGGCTGAACTCTATACATTTTCTTCACCCCTAGGAGCAGCTGTATAGCACATAGCTAGTGCTCTAACAAGGTAAGTGCCATGTGTTCTAGGGGCACATTCCTGAGCTTTCAACATGTTCTATATTTAATAAATTGGTGCAGAGTGTTCTCCACTTCTGCTTGGAGAGGGCTGAACTATGTCAGTGAAGGAACCTGGTGCTATGGTGAGCGGGCCTTGTACCTCCCTGCTCAAGCTACTCCTGAGATCAGAAAAAGAATGTGCAAGTAGTTACTTTCATATGATCTATAGCAGATAAAAAAGGAAGGGCTCCAGGTCTTCATCCCCGCTCAGTCAGTAGCACTACAGACTACATGATGCTGTTGTGCGTTATTATATTATATTCTCCTCAACTGACTATCTTTACCACTATGAAGTAGTCCTACCAGAAGGAAATAAAGACATGTATTAAACACATCCTAATGGTGACTATTTGCATGTACAGCCCCAAAGTGCTAGTGCCCTGTGGATTTGACACTGTAGATTTAGCACAGGCAACATACAAGGGCTTGTCCCCACTGCACAGCTTATTTGTTTTTCAGACAGTTTGTAAAACCGCAAACCGTCTGAAAACCGACAAGCAAAGCTCCACCGTAGACTTCAATAGAGAATCCGTGCAGCAGTCCCCACTGCACCGATTTCACTGCGGGGTTTTTTACACACCGTCCTTCGAAAAACTTAGAACATGTTCATTCTTTCGCCCGGTTTTGGGGCGGAACATGAACACGTGGGTGCGAAGGGAGGGAAGAGGGCTTGAATCCGCAAACCGCGGACAAAACACCCCCTGAGGGATTTCCCGACTGGTACTTGGTCTGTGCCGTGTAGACGCACCCTAACAGGATACTTCAAAGATATTTCACTGCTCTCTGGTGTCCAGTTTTGGGAACCTGTGTTCACTACTGCAGAAAATGGACAGGACTAGGGATATCAGGCAGATGTTATCCCATCTCATTGATTAGCTTCAAACATGTAGGCAAAAGGTACATAACATTATCAAATACATTTCTGTTTTGATTTTCCTTCATTTCAAAGTCATAGCAGTTTTTCTCTTCTGCTTGTTTACATATGGTTCCCTAGATTCCTAACATCTTCTCTGCTCTAAAAGGGTGGCCTGACCACTCCATGCTGTGTCTTATCAGCAGCACTGGAGCCAGTGGCCTCACAACTCCCAGCTAGGTCTTATCAGCAGCTTGCTTTTCAGTCTCTGCTCTTGTGTTTGTTACTGAACAGGGAGAGCTCTGTAACCTTGGGCTGCAGACCACATAGCACATTTACCTGGGGTTAAACATTATTGCAGCCCAGGACACAATGAAGGACTTACATAATAGGCTATATTAAAAGGCAAGGGACATACAAATTCATGAGTGTCTGACAGACCAAAACAGGGAAACTTACTAGACGAAAACTACATCAAAGAAATCTATTAGGATATGTTACAAAATCAATCTGGAAGCGGACCGTGTGTACAGAATTTTGAAGGCGTTGTCTAGCAAACCAAAAATCTCAGCTGGCTTGCCCGAGTCTTTATTTTCCTGCAATTTTTTTGTGTTATAACTTGTTTTCCATTATATTTACTATTTTGCCATAGGCAAACTTAAACTCTATCAGTTCTCAATCTATAAAACACTAAAACGTAACTTTTATTATGTATAACACTTAACCTCTATACGCACGATTTAAAAAAATAGTTGTTTATAAGAACATAGAGGCAGCAGCACATAGTATCAGTATGCATACAGGAGAGTAAAAGGGGAATGGGTTTTGTGGATTCTCTGGTGGCTAATTGGGGAGCACCTGAATAGGGTGTGTACCTAACATGATATAAAAAGAAGTGAGCTCACACCACATGGGACCAGACCTCTAACCCCTGATGAAGCCAGTTTAGCTGGTGAAACATGTTGGGGAGGTCAGGCATGACATTTTAAATTGTGATTTCTCACCTCTGTCTACAAGTGTCACCCGCTGCAGAAAGTCTCACAAGGAAACCTTATATGTTTTATGTCCATCAGACTAGGGATGACTGCCCAAGTAGAATGCTTGGGATCCCTTACTGGAGTTAGTAAAGTACTGTATATATAAGGTTTTCCTGTTAATAGGTGGGGTTCCACCAGACTTGATAATAGAAAAGGAGTTATTCCTTCAGAAGTAGAAAGGGATAAATTGATAGGTTAGAAATCAGGTTTTTAAATAGTGTGTATAGAGGTTAAGTGTTATACATAATAAAAGTTACGTTTTAGTGCTTTATAGATTGAGAACTGATAGAGTTTAAGTTTGCCTATGGCAAAATAGTAAATATAGTGATCAAAAGTCACTCTCTGTTCTCTTGTGAGATTCCCATTTTTTTGGAGATTATTTGATAACTTGCTTTCCAGTGCGGTATGTTTTCTCCCTTCTCTGCAGCTGAGCAGCAGCATTTCCTGTTCTTTTCCTGTAAAATTATGTGCGCTATTTTCCTCCCTCCCAACCTTAGTGTGTGTGTCCCCTGTTTCCTACCATATGTTTCAATCCGGTCCACCTTTCCTCCCTGTATGGTTACACGTCCATAGCAAAAGGGTTTTTTCGTCAGATTTTCAGACGGTTTTCAGATTTAGAAGTGGTCTGAGAACCGACAAGCAATCATCCCAATATACTTCAATGCAAAATCCGCATAGTAGTCTACACTGCACGGTTTATCTACTGGACGCATTTTCAAAAAAGTCTGAACATGCACATTCTTCCGCCCGGTTTTCGGGTGGAAAGTGTGCTGTTCAATGATATGGGTGACGGGCAAGTCTGCAAACGGAACTGTCCCCCAAAACATTAACAATTGTTAAAAGTATATTTTAAAGTTAAGAGATGGTCTCATTTAGTTCATTTTAAAAAAAAAAAAAATCAAGAAATGTTATCCCTCGAAGGACCTTGGGGGGTGGCTAGGGTGCCTGGTGGTTAGGGCTGTCAGAGCTGCTCCACTGGCTGGAAGTTGTTGAAAAGAACAGTGTAGAGGAGCGTAACAAAGCTCCAAATCCAAGATGGTGCCATCTCCCTGTGCTGGCGCTGCCTCCGATAAGTGCTGGCTGCACTCACTAGGGAAAGTGGAGAGCTGCCCCTCCTGCATCCGGACATTGTCCATCCCTGCTCGCTGTGTCTAACCTCTCAGGGGCCACAAAGTGTTTAAAGGGGTTTTGCCACGATGTAATGTTGACGTGGGATCCTCCAAAATGGATATTTAATCACTTTTCTAAATATATGTGATTACAAAAATTGCAGTCTGAGAGAGCTACAGGCTGCCTTATCTGCCCTAAGTTACTTAAAAGCTTGCATTAGATACGACCTGACAAGAGCTGCTGGCCGGGCTTGCGCAGAGAACACTTCTTATCTGATGAAAGGGAGCTGAAGAAGCTTTCAAGGCACCGGGTAGAAATATGTTTGTGTTTTGTATACAGAATCCACTAGTTGTAGTGTGATTATCTGAGTAGATCCCTGCTTTATCTGTTGACAGAGAACATGAAGAAGCCTTCAAGCTGCTGTGGAGAAAAGGTGTTGTCTTTTGTATACAGAATCCACTAGTTGTAGTTTGATTATTAGAGTGAGCATTTCACACGATCCCTTATGCATGGCTCTGTGCTCTGGCTGTGTCTCTCGCTCTCTTAGCTCAGCGTGGCTTTGTTTACATTTGATTCTTAGCAGATAAGGCACGTCCTGGCAAAACCCCTTTAACACGTGTGCCTAAGGCCATTTTCACACGGCTTAAAATGGCGCGTATTTCGGTCTGTAATTACGCGTCGGAGTGCGCAAATTACGGGCTGAAAACGGCCCATTCATTACAGTAATCCACAGTTCTCAGAGAACTGGATTACGTCTCCTCTCCCTGCTTGGCGAATCCGCCGCGGGGGCAGATAAGTGACATGTGAATTACTAGCGGCGTATACGCACCGCTGGTAATGCAAGTCAATGGGCCAGCGAAGTGCCGGCCCCCCGCTCCAGCTCCCGCCCCCGGCCACACGGCGTAATTGCGGGCCGTAATTACGTCCCGCAGTTAAGCTGTGTGAACATAGCCTTAGGTCACCTGGTCTCTGAGCATATGGAGACACACAGACCCACTGAGCTTCTGGTTGTCCAACAGCTGATCTATAACTGTGGGACGGTGACAGAAAAGCAAATTACAAGAGGAGCTTAATTTTTACAGAGATATTATTTAGAAATGTTTGCGACCCTTTTTTAAGCCCTAGGAACATCCTATGATTCATCATGCTGCCCCAGATTACACCTGACATACCCTGTGTCCCCGAAAATAAGACATGGTGCATTTTTAGTAAGTTCACAGTTTTGCGGCTTATGCTGATACTTGTGATGAAATCACAGTATATTAATACATGTTGATGTTTTGTTCAACAATAAATGTGAATTATTGTTCACAGAAAAAAAAAAATCCCCTAAAAATAAGTCTTCGCTCGTCTTTAGGAGCAAAAATTACTATAAGACACTGTCTTATTTCAGGGAAACAGTATAGATATTAAAGAACATATACAACACCATGTGCCAGTGAAGCTTTCCATCAGTAACACTATACTGACAATATGAGCAGAGTAATCGTACGCCGACCTCCTCCCCCAGTCACAAGGCAGTGAACAGGTGCTGACCCCAGAAGGCAGCCTGGTGAGGAACGGCAGTGACTCTAGTAAACACATGAGGATAGTGCAGCTCTATACACCCTGCCCTCTATACACCCTGCCCTCTGACAGTCTATGTACTCCTCCTCCACCTTATCTGCTCTGTCACAAAGGCAGGATGGGCCTGGTCTACTACAAACATTCCCAAAGCAGAGGCTCCATAGGCAGAGTACACAGTATCCGAGTGTGTGCCTGACTGTATCCCCCAGCCCTGTGCAGGACGCTGGTGTATGTCATGCACCCTATCCTAGGGTGTAAGCAGTCATCATGTGCTTGTAGGGTCCTCACACTTCCTAGCGGAGGTGATGCACATAGCCACTTGTCATCACCATCTGGGAATCGCACCTTCTATAGACATCATCATCAGTTTCTCTAACATTCACAGGCAGGTGCTGCGCCAACTACCACGTGACTGTAATTATATACTGTACCGAGAAATCAGGCCTCACATTAATACCCATATTCCTGCCAGTCAGAGAGAGCAGGAACATGCCAGCTGACATCCCATGAAAACCCTGCCTGTGTAGGCATTAATAGCGGTCTCAGGTTATGGGACAGTACTACTTTACAGCTGGAGCTCAACAGCCGTGACCTTGAATGGAACGCTTCAAAGCGACTCTCCAATACATGTCCATTAGGCTGAAGTCACACAGTATTTAACTACATGACACCCATCCGTATTCTTTAAAGGGGTTGTCTAACTACAAAGAATAGCGTTCAAAATGTAGGGACAACTAAATGAAGACATTTTCCAAATATATTGCGTTCATCTTTTTTTGTTAAAGGGGTTTTGCCAGGACTGAGTTCCTTATCTCCTTATCAGCAAGGGAGTAGAATATAAACAAATCACGCTGAGTCATGAAGGCTGCAGGGGAGAGGAGGGAGGGGGTGAGCAAGGAGGGAGGAATAAGGGAGCGTCTCCAAACAACTCAAATAGTGACTTTACAACAGTTGATTCTTTATACAGCAAGACAAAGGCTCATACACTGCTCTTTTTACCCAGCCCCTTGAAAGCTCATTCATTTTCCCTGTCATCAGATAAGAAGTGTTTCACGCAAGCGCGGTCTGTCAGCTCCTGGGTCCTGTCTAATGCAAGCTTTCAGGTAACTAAGGGGGATTGAGAAATGCTGCAGCACTCAGAGTCTCCCTTTTTTGTAATCACATATATTTAGAAAAGTGATTAAATACCCATTTTGGAGGATCCCACGTCAACATTACAACATGGCAAAACCCCTTTGAGGAGCTACAAGTGATTTTATCATCTTCTGTGCTCTCTCTGGTTCCCTAAGTGACCGACCTGTGTACTCCTCTCTCCCCCCCCCCTGCTGTTTGTTTTATCTGATAGAGTGGGAGTGAGGTCATCACACAGTTCATGGCCAGCAGTGTGAGAGCTTGTGTGTTATCTGATCTTTCAGACAAAAGACGGTAATTACTCTACTGTTTACATTAGCTCAGAAGCTTCTCTGGACCTCAGAGAAGGCAATTTATTTAATCTAGAGCAGGGGTTCCCAAACTGCAGTCCTCACTCCCCACCAACAGGTCATATTTTCAGGATCTCCCACAGAATGCACTGACAATAATTAAGTCACCTGTGCAGCAGAATTAAATCACTCGTGCACTGCTAAGGAAAGCCAGAAAACATGACCTGTTGGTGGGGCGTGAGGACTGGAGTTTGGGGACCCCTGATCTAGACTGATAAACAGAGAAGTCTGAATACATGGAGCTCATATGCTAATTACAGACAGCTTGACCAGGAAGTGACAGAGCAAAGCTGCATTATTTCATTCATGCATCCTATGAAACTTTGAGATGAGACAACCCCTTTAAGCATCCGGGTGGTAGTTACTGAACTCTGCACAGCTTTTTTTTACAGGGTTCATCTTACTTTAGTCCTGTTTTCTCGGTTTCATATTTGAATTCAGGGGCGTGTTTACTGGCTTTTCTAGCTTCTACTGGTCTGCAGTGACGAGATGCTGTGGACACCAGGTCTATAGCTACAGCAACCTGTGCTGGCAGCTTATCAGGAGAGATCGAACAGGTCTGTAGTTATAGCAACCTGAGAAGCTGATGCAGCCCATACAAGAGGGGATATCTAGGATCTTTAACATAAAAAGCAATCCTTGTAGTGAGACAACCCCTTTAAGATGGCCACGCAGAGTGCACAGCTGTACAGTAAGGGCGCGTTTACACGGCATAGGACAAATACCGGCCGGTTTGCCGGCCGGTATTTTTCCTGTTTTGCGCCCGTCCCCACGGCCGCGGGGGGGGGGGGGGGTGGCTTTTCTCCGAGATGAGCAGAGAAAAGCCCTCCCCCCTACCATTGAGAAGCACAGATTCGGTCCGAAAACTGGACGGAGAATGGTACTTGCTCAATGTTTTGCCGCCGGACCGTCGGCGGCAAAACCGTGCAGTGGGGGCGGCTGCACGGGTTTTCCATAGAGCACCATTGTGCTCATTTTCGTCCGGTTTTTCAGGTGATCTGAAAAACCGTCCGAAAAACCCTTGCCGTGCGGACATGCCCTAATTGTGCAGCTGCAAAAGTGGAAAGTCGACAGGGAAGGAAAATTACCCTCCCTGCCTATTCCACAGTGGCATATACTACTTCCAACAAGAGCTGTATAGACATATAAGCAGAAAGTTTCCCAGCAGTCATGCGACTGGTAACTGCATGAGCTGTTCCCTCTTATCAGACCCAGATCAGCTCTGCAATGAGTTCCGGGGCTGTATTTCCAAGGAGCACTGTATATACAGATAGGCAGGAAGCCTCCCGAGGCCCGTGGTCATGTGACCACTGAAACTCGGTAACCGGATGAGCTGTTAGGTCTTATTTGACCCCTACAAGCTTTACAGAGGTTGCAGGGGGTTTTATGTAAAAATGGGAAAACCAATATGTAAAATAAAATGGTTAAAAAAAAAAAAAAATTATTAATTACTATTGTTTTTAATATTTTTCCCTTATATTATAAAAAATAAGAAAACATTATGCATAGAAATTGAATAAAAATAAAGCCTTATATATCACAGAAAAAAGGTAAAAAAAAAAAAAAAAAAAAAGTAGAATTACCATACATGAAAAAGCGTTAGTGTTCAAACTTGCATGTACTATAGAATATGAAAATCTACTGGGTCAGGGAGAAGGGTAAACTGGTTAAAGGGGTTTTGCCACGAAGTGAGTTCCTTACCTGTTATCTGCTCAGGGGAGAATATAAACGAAGCATGCTGAGTCATGAATAGCTAGCTGCAGGGGTGAGAGGTAGGGGGTTGAGCAGAGCCAGGAAGCAGGGAGCGTCTCTAAAGTTTACTCAAATAATAACATTACAACCAGTGGATTCTCAATACAGCAGACAGACTCGTACACTGCACTTTCTCCCCAGCCCCCTGCAAGCTCCTTCATGTTCCCGGTCATCAGATAAGAAGTGCAAACACGCAAACGCGGCCAGATCAGCTCCTGGTCGTGTCTAATGTAAACTTTCAGGAAACTAAGGGGGACTGAGAAATGCTGTAGCTCCTACAGGCTTCACTTTTTGTAATCACATATACACTCACCGGCCACTTTATTAGGTACACCTGTCCAACTGCTCGTTAACACTTAATTTCTAATCAGCCAATCACATGGCGGCAACTCAGTGCATTTAGGCATGTAGACATGGTCAAGACAATCTCCTGCAGTTCAAACCGAGCATCAGTATGGGGAAGAAAGGTGATTTGAGTGCCTTTGAACGTGGCATGGTTGTTGGTGCCAGAAGGGCTGGTCTGAGTATTCAGAAACTGCTGATCTCCTGGGATTTTCACGCACAACCATCTCTAGGGTTTACAGAGAATGGTCCAAAAAGAAAAAACATCCAGTGAGCGGCAGTCCTGTGGGCGGAAATGCCTTGTTGATGCCAGAGGTCAAAGGAGAATGGCAGACTGGTTCGAGCTGATAGAAAGGCAACAGTGACTCAAATAGCCACCCGTTACAACCAAGGTAGGCAGAAGAGCATCTCTGAACGCACAGTACGGCGAACTTTGAGGCAGATGGGCTACAGCAGCAGAAGACCACACCGGGTGCCACTCCTTTCAGCTAAGAACAGGAAACTTAGGCTCCAATTTGCCCAAGCTCATCGAAATTGGACAGTAGAAGATTGGAAAAACGTTGCCTGGTCTGAGGAGTCTCGATTTCTGCTGCGACATTCGGATGGTAGGGTCAGAATTTGGCGTCAACAACATGAAAGCATGGATCCATCCTGCCTTGTTTCAACGGTTCAGGCTGGTGGTGGTGGTGTCATGGTGTGGGGAATATTTTCTTGGCACTCTTTGGGCCCCTTGGTACCAATTGAGCATCGTTGCAACACCTTGTGGAATCTATGCCACGAAGAATTGAGGCAGTTCTGAAGGCAAAAGGGGGTCCAACCCGTTACTAGCATGGTGTACCTAATAAAGTGGCCGGTGAGTGTATTTAGAAAAGTGATTAAATACCCATTTTGGAGGATCCCACGTCAACATAACATCGTGGCAAAACCCCTTTAATGTGGCTTTCATGGAGATTATCACATAGTTTTTGTTTGTTCAAAAGTGCTGCAGTCAGATTTTACATTAAAGTGTAGCTGTACTTTCAGGATAAGCGAGGTACCTCTCTATTTCTGGGCTTTACATAAGTTGTATACAGGACTGTGGAGTTGGCAAGCCAAAGCCCCGACTCCTGACTCCCGCATACACGGCGCATGTTTAAAGGGGTTTTGCCACAAAGTAAAATTGACATGGGAAGTTTGAAAATTAAATAATAAACATTTTCACCATTCATCATTATTAAAAATTCTGCACCGTTTTTGTTTTAGCTGCTCATTTTGTGATCCATTATTTACAGCTCATTTCCAGGGGATACGACCAGGGCTGTGAGCTCCTCAGTCCTGGTCGCACATGCTCAGACATCACCTCTCTTCTCAGGCAGCTACTGAGTGTTCAATCCCCGGGTGCTGTCATTCTACTCCTGTCCTTTGGACTGGTAGGTAATAAGTCAAACAGTGCAAATAAAAAAAGAACTCTCAATGAGGTCTGTGCATTGATAAAGAAGAAAAATAATCCACAGGTTTGGTTCCTGCAGGGATTTGAACCAAGGACCCTTGTGCTGTAAAGCAAAAATGTTACCTCTGAGTTACTGTGTAGCTACTTACAATTATATAGATAAACAGACCTTCCTTTCACTAGAGAGAGGAAAGGCCTGGTGATTTCATCCTGCTGGGTCACATTATATGAAATGCAAACAACTCACACCCGCCCACTTCTGAGCAAACAGAGCTCAAGAGCTGGATGCAGGAGATATGAAATTAGATCGTGGCAAAACCTCTTTAAGTGATAACTTTACTGTAGTAAAATGGTCACATCCGGCTGTTTATCACCTTATGATACAATAATCAAGCTATTTAGGTAGAACAGACACTGACAAGCAAAAAGGGTAACAATGTTTTGTCTTTTGAACACTTGTGGGTAGAGTTGAAGAAAAAAGCTGTATTTATATCCAAGTCCAGTCTGCACCAACATTGGGAATGTGTAGAAGAGACCTGGGATCAGATTTTAGTCAAGACATGCTTGAATCTGATTCAGAGCCCAGAAGGATACAGGCAGAGCTGAAAACCAAAGGTGGATTTCCCAAATACTAACAAAATAATACAAATTAACACTTTGATTTTTAGGAGCAAAACAGTAACAATGCAGTTACAGGAAAGAATCTGCAGAACTAAGCAGATGCTAAATACTTGCAAGTCAGATTTATGTATAAGATAAGTAAGATGACTGTATATAAAATTACAGTAGCCTTATGTACAAAGCTGTAGTGGATGGAGAGATATGGAGCCTGAAAGTCACAAGTTCAAAACATTGTTACCATTTTGCTTGTCAGTGTAAAATATATTTACTGGATATGACTTTAGAACACAAAAAAATAGTAAATATGCAAAACACTGCAGGAACATTTGTGGAGTCTCTGAATTTGTTCTGAGAAATAGTATTGCCTCCATCAGATCCTGCATACATGACCTCACATCTGATCTCATTATTTCCAGGCTAGAGAACGGCCTCCCTACACTAACTTGGGTTGGGGACAAAGCGGTGACCACAGGGGAAACATCTCTAACAATGTCAAGGTATAAAGGAATTGCCTCAGCCATAGTCAGTTTTGATGAATGGTTGGACTCTTCTACTTCTTTGAAAACAGGTAAAAAATTTTGCTGAAATCTGTTTGCCATGGAGCGGGATCTTTGCCTGCTCCATGTCATCAATTACACTCCTCATGTGATCAGGCTGAAGATATGGGGGCAGTAGCACTGGCCGGACCCAATTCCTCTTGCTCTTTGCACTGCATCGAACTAACTGGACTAATTATATATTTTGGGAGTCCGAATCGGTCCCTTTTATGACGACTCAGACTCCTGCAAAATAGGCACCGACTCAGACTCCTGCAAAATAGGCACCGACTCAGACTCCTGCAAAATAGGCACCGACTCAGACTCCTGCAAAATAGGCACCGACTCAGACTCCACAGCCCTGCTTGTATATGCCTTTTTTCATCCATCCAGACTCCATCCACAATTTTTAGCTGTCCATAATTTTTAGCATATCCCTTGTATCCAAGGGATATGTCATAAATGTCTGAAAAGTGCGAGTCTCACCTCTGGGGCCCACACATATTTAAGATCAGGCCCTCAAACTATGGACAGGTGGATGTACATGCACAGAACTCTCCATTCATTTTAAAGTGAGCTCCAAGGTTAACCAAGCACACTCATGCAGCTATAATAGGAACTTCCATGGAACAGTATAGAGAGAGCAGTATAGAGAGGACATGGAAATAACCCTCAGAGCATTAGGGTGAAACACTTTCTAGATTCCTCAGCTGTGTCTCTGTCTCTCTCATCCTCTTAAAGGGGTTTTGCCACAATCTCATTTCAGACCTCCTGTATCCAGCTCTTCAGCTCTGTGTGCTCAGAAGGGGGCGTGTGATTTGTTTGAATTGCATATCATGTGACCCAGCAGGATGACATCACCAGGCCTTTCCTCTCTCTAGTCAAAGAAAGGTCTGTTTATGTAAAGCATTGTGAGTAGCTGAGAGGTAAAGTTTTTGCCTCCATGCACAAGGGTCCTAGGTTCAAATCCCTGCAGGAACCAAACCTGTGGATTTTTTTTCTCTTTATCAATGCACAAACCTGATTGAGGTTTCTTTTTTATTTATTTGCACTGTTTGACTAATTACTAAGGAGTACAGAGGACGGGAGTAGAATGACAGCACCTGGGGTTTGAACACTCAGTAGCTGCCTGAGAGGAGAAGGGATGTCTGAGCATGTCTGATCAGGACTGAGGAGCTCTCGGCCCTGGTCGTATCCCTTGGAGACAAGCTGTAAACAATGGAAGGAGCAGCTAAAACAAAAACGGTGCAGAATTTTTAAAATAATGAATGGTGAAAATGTTTGTTATTTCATTTTCAAGCTTCCCAAGTCAATTTTACTTCGTGGCAAAACCCCTTTCAGCTACTACTTCATCCTACTCTCTCCCCTCTCCATAGACTTCTATGGTCAGCTGCAACCTGATCCCTAAGTCACCCAACATCCACTTTTTTCTCCTAGGGGAGGTCAGGCATGACATTTTAATTTGTGATTTCCTACCTCTTTCTACTGTGTTACCCGCTGCAGAGGGTCTCACAAGGAAACCTTTTATGTTTTATGTCCATCAGATTAGGGATGATTGCCCAAGTAGGATGCTTGGGATCCCCTACTGGAGTTAGTAAATCATTGTATATATAAGGTTCCCCTGCTAATAGGTGGTGTTCCACCAGACTTGACAATAGAAAAGGAGTTATTCCTTCACAATTAGAAAGGGACAAATTGAGAGGTTAGAAATCAGGTTTTTAAATAGTGTGTATAGAGGTTAAGTGTTGTACATAATAAAAGTTACGTTTTAGTGCTTTATAGATTGAGAACTGATGGAGTTTAAGTTTGCCTATGGCAAAATAGTAAATATAATCATTAAAAGTCACTCTTTGTTCTCTTGTGAGATTCCCATTTTTTTGGAGACTATTTGACCTACAAACATGACTCAGTTACACCAGTTCTGTCAGGAGGAATGGACCAACATTCCTACCAACTATTGTGAGAAGCTTGTGGAAGGATATTCAAAAAGTTTGACCCAAGTCATACAGTTTAAGGGCAATGCTACCAAATACTAATGAAATGTATGTAAACTTTGCAGGAAATAATAAAAATGCCCTAAAAAATTCTCTCTCATTCTGGCATTTGGCAATTATAAATAATTTTGGTTCCTAATTAACCTAAACCGGGTAAGGATTATTCTGATTTCATGTCAGATAATGAGAAAAACATGCATACGTGTCTCTTTATATAGTGTATATAAACTTCTGGTTTCAACTGTAGGAATTTTATTTTTTTTACTATAGTCCAAATTATTAGTCTGGTTCAGTAGCATCGGGGTCCGATGGGACATCAGTAATCTGGGTACAATACACCAGTCAGCATGAGACCCGTGCAGTGGCTGTATGACTCCTACAAGGCTCTGTTCACATTGTCAGGGTACATTTACATGGCTGATTTTAAGCGCTGAATCCACGTAGAATCCGTGCAAGTAAGGGCATGTCCCCACAGCAAGGGTTTTTGGACGGTTTTTCCGACGGTTTGCGGTTTTAGGAACCGGCGGAAAACCTGCAACAAACTCTCTCCCATAGACTTTAATTGAAAAACCGCCCTGCAGTCCCCACTGAACGGTTTTTCCGCCGGGCGGTTTTTCAGACCGCAAAACCTTGAACAAGCACAATCTTCCGACCGGTTTCTAGACGGAAAATTAACATTGGAGTCAATGTAAACCGCTCAAAACGTAGCTGCCGGTTTTTGCAAATAAAAGTAAAGAATAATCCCACCTATAGTGGGTGTGTTTTTGGAGGTTGAAAAACAGTCCTAAAACAGTCCAAAAACCGCTGGGAAAACCGGGACAAAAACAGTACCAAAAACAGTTCAAAAACCAAAAACAGACGATAAACAGACCGGTTTTGTGACAAAAACAGTCCAAAAACAGTCGGAAAACCGCTTGAAATGAGAGGCAAAAACAGAGCTGCTGTTGTCCTTTGCCATGTGAACGCACCCTAAGTGTGGATTTTGGAGGTGGATTTGATGCCAATTTTAGAGGCAGATTTTCAGCTTCCATATTTGAAATCAGCATATTTTGCAGGGCTGATTTTAAACCAAAACCAGGAATAAAATCTACAGTCAGAAAAAGTATAATGAAAGGCTTGTACCTCTTCTGTGTTTTTGATCTGTTTCCGATTTTGGTTTATAATCCGCGCTGGAAAATATGCATCAAAGAACACTGTGTGAACCCAGCCTAATACCATGTGAAGATTCAGCGCTGAAAATAAGGGGCCGTTCACACGGCGTGTTTGGATATCATTTTGGATCCCTGTTGAATCTGAAAATTGCATCCAAAAACGCTGTGACGATCGGATCCTAAATGGATCCAACACGTATCTAACATGCACCTGTGTGTTTGGATGTGTGTTGGATGCCGCAGGATCGCACCCTATGGTTTATTATAGGGCTCCTGCTGCTTCTTTCGGGTCAAGAATTGACATGACAATGCTTAGAACGGATCCAAAAGATGCAATGGGACACGCATGAGCGACCAATCGTGGGAACGCCAATGCGTGTTTCACAGTACAAGCAATGTAAATCACGTTGCTATTTATTAGATACGTGTTTGGGTACTTTTAGGGTCCAACAGACGGATCCAAACACGCATTGAAAAGAATATGTTCACACAAACCCAACACGCCCTGTGATCATACCCTAAACGTGGGCCAAGCAAAAGCAGCATTGTGGGCACCGCGACGCAGATTTTCCATTACAGTGTGATACGGCTTGAGGTCAGATTTGGACCCCAGATCAACCTGTACCATGGGGGTAAGTTCATAGAATGGATTAGGACACCGATTCTGGGGGCAGATCTGCCTCAGAACCAGTGTCCAATCCTCTATTATACCCTATGTAATGTTAGTGATGTAATTCGCTTATTATAAGCGTCAATAAAGAACCGACATCCCATTGCAGGACATAGAAAGCAGAAAATACCTCTAAAATTCAGCGTTGTTTCCTAATCTGAATTCCGACGAGGAAACAATGACATTTTCAGCATTTTCAACTATCCTTACATGTTCTACCGTGTTTCCCCGAAAATAAGATACCCCCGAAAGACAAAGCAGAGATTTTGTTGAGTTCCCTAATATAAGGCACCCCCCAAAAATAAGACATAGCGGAAATTACAGCGGGTTGAAGGACCTGTGAAGGGAGGTCATGTGACTGATGTCACCACAGGTCCCGAACATCCCAGGACAGTGTACAAGTAAGTGAGGGATGGAAGGGAGAACAGAGCAATGATACTGACACACACATCTCACAGGATGGCTGATGGGGAATGCTGGGACTTCTAGTTCCACAGGTCCCAGCATGTCACATTTGCCATCCTTTGAGATAAGTCACTGCAGCTGCCATATACATATATCCTATGGTTTGTGATTCTAAACTTTAAGATATATACACACACACACACACTAGTATAGCACTCTATAATTTATTCATGGAAAAATAAGACACCCCCTGAAAATAAGACATGGTGCATCTTTAGGAGCAAAAATGAATATAAGACGCTGTCTTATTTTCGGGGAAACAGGTTATGGCGGCGATCACTTGAATGGCCAGTTAGCGCTGAAGCTCCTGTTTTCCACACCACAGATTTCAAACCCAGGTTGCGGAAAAAGTAGAGGGAACAAGTTCATTCTATTAAGTGGATCCTGGTTGGATTCAACTCTGTAAGGAGCGACGTGGATTAGCCTCATTGCTATGGGGCTAACCCGCATCCAGATCAGGGGCAAATACCCCGTGTTAAAGGGGTATTACCACACTAAAAAAAGCTTGTTAGTCTTGTGGAGTGAAAAGGTTATCCAAAGCAAATTCTGTTAAATTAGACAGTGTTTTTCCCCTTAGGTTGGGTTCATACGTCGGACTTTTCTGATGGGAAAAATGAAACGTGGAATCTTCAGCAGAAACCTGAGCTGATACCTTGGATTTCTGCTGACTATTTTTAATTAAAGGGGTGTGCCAATGCTAAAAAAACTAAAGAAAAAAAATAAACAGCTCGTTAGTCCGTCGGGGTATGATGAAGAATAGAAGAAAACTTACCTCGTGAACCCCATGGTTCCATCACTGTGGCCGTCCTGGTGACCCCAGTGGATGACTTTCCTGTTCATTCGTCCTGTGCCCGCTGCAGGTAATCACTGGTCCATACTGGTCACATGCTGGATACACCACACGGACCACAGCGGCCTGTGACTGGCTCCAGGGTCACATGAAGGATGAATGGAAATCTCATCCGCCGGGATCACCAGGAACGAGAGGGTTTACAAGGGAAGTTTTCTTCTGTCCTCCTATTTATCATACCTGACGGACTAATGTTATTTTTTGTTGGCACACCACTTTAATTAAAAACTGTGGGCAGAAATCCAAGGTATCGCCTCAGATTTCTGAAGATGCCACGTTTGATTATTCCGATAAGAAAAGTCCGTCACATAAACCCAGCCTAAGGGGAAAATACGGTTATGTGTTTGATTTGTGTCGGACAACCTGAGGCACAACTCTGACACAAATGTGGCCTTGGGTGACCAGAGCCCTAGTAGTCAGGAGCAGACATAGACCCTACAGGTGTGACCAGAGCCCTAGTAGTCAGGACCAGACATAGACCCTACAGGTGTGACCGGGGCCCTAGTATCGGACCCAGGGATAGCCTACGTGTGACCAGGCCCTTAGTCGGACCCAGACATGGACCCTCAGGGGACCAGAGCCCTAGATCAGGACCGCATAACCCTCAGGTTTGACCGAGCCCAGATCAGGCCAGGCATAGCCCCCACAGGTGTGACCAGCCCCCCGAGTCGGGCCAACATAACCCTACAGGGGTGACCAGGCCCTTAGTCAGACCAGACATAGAACCCTACGTGGACCAAGCCCATTTGCAGGGCCCAAAAACAGACCCTACGGGGTGACCAAGCCCTAGTATCAGGGGCAGACACAGACCCCACGGTGTGGACCAGAGCCTAGTAAATCAGGGCCAGACATAGACCCCCACAGGTGGACAAGCCTAGTAGTCAGGAGCAGACATAGACCCCACAGGTGTGACCAGAGCCCTAGTAGTCAGGACCAGACATAGACCCTACAGGTGTGACCAGAGCCCTAGTAGTCAGGACCAGGGAAACCCTACAGGGGTACCAACCCCAGTATCAACCGAAGAGCTCAGGTGTGACCCCGGGGGGCCCCATATCAGGACCAGACAGACGCTCAGGTTACCCGAGCCCTATATCAGGACCAGGCATGACCCTACAGGGGTTTACCAAACCCTAGTAGCAGGAGCGACATGGACCCCAGGTGTGACCAGAGCCCTAGTATCCGGGCAGAACAGACCCTAAAGGGTGGGCCAGGCCTTGTAGTCGGACAGAAAAATAGACCCTACAGGTGTGACCAGAGCCCTAGTAGTCAGGACCAGACATAGACCCTACAGGTGTGACCAGAGCCCTAGTAGTCAGGACCAGACATAGACCCTACAGGTGTGACCAGAGCCCTAGTAGTCAGGACCAGACATAGACCCTACAGGTGTGACCAGAGCCCTAGTAGTCAGGACCAGACATAGACCCTACAGGTGTGCCAAACCCTTAGTCAGGAAACCCGTACTGACCCTACATGGACCAAGCCCCAGTATCAGGACCACCATAAACCCCCCCCGGTGGACCAGAGCCCTAGTAAAATCAGGCCGACATAACCCCACGGGTGAAAGCCCCAGTAGCAGGGCCGAAAAATAAACCCCCCCAAGGGGGTGACCAGAGCCCTAGTAGTCAGGACCAGACATAGACCCTACAGGTGTGACCAGAGCCCTAGATCAGACCGACAAGACCCCCCAAGGTGGGACCGAGCCCCAGTATTAGGGCCAGACATAACCCTACAGTGTGACCCGACCCCGTGTCAGGACCAGACAAGACCCTATTTTCCTTGACCAGAGCCCTGTAGTCAAACCCAAAACAGACCTACAGGGTGACCAAGCCCTAGTAGCAGGACCAACCCAAAACCCTGCAGGTGTGACCAGAGCCCTAGTAGTCAGGACCAGACATAGACCCTGCAGGTGACCAGAGCTCTAGAAGTCAGGACCAGACATAGACGCTACAGGTGTGATCGGGGCCCTACAGTAGGACCAGACTGACCCCACATGTGACCAAGCCCAATAGTCAGCCAAAACATAAAACCCCAAGGTGTGACCAAGCCCTATAGGGCAGACCAACATAGACCCCAAAAGGGGTTTACAGACCCCATAGTAGGGCAGACATAGACCCTCAGGTGTACCGGGGCCCTAGTACAGACCAGACATAAAACCCCACGGTGTGACCAACCCTGTAGTCAGGACCAAATGACCCTACAGGTGTACCGGGGCCCTAGTTTCAGACCAGGCATAGACCCTACAGGGGGACCAGAGCCCTAAGCAGGGCCAACATAACCCAAGGTGGACCAAGGGGCCCCAGGTCAGGACCAGACATAGACCCTACAGGTGTGACCAGAGCCCTAGTAGTCAGGAGCCGAAAAGACCCACATGTGACCCGACCCTATATCAGGGGCCGAATAGACCTACAGGTGTGACCCAACCCTATAGTGGACCAGGCATAGACCCTACATGTGACCCGACCCTAGTTAGGACCAACATAGACCCTCGGGGTTTACCCGAGCCCTATAGTCAGGGCCGACATAGACCCTACAGGGGGGACCAGAGCCCTGTAGCAGGACCAGGGATAGACCCTACAGGTGTACCAGAGGCCCCAGTAGTCGGGCCCGGCTAGACCCCACAGGTGTGACCCAACCCTAGTAGTCGGGCACATAGCCCTACAGGTGTGACCAGACCCAGTAGTCAGGGCAGAAATGGACCCTACGGGTTGACCAGACCCTTAGTCAAAAAGCGGGGCCCCTTTAGTCAGGGCGGGCCCCCCAGTATCAGGAGGGGGGGCCCCAGTGTCGGGGAGGGGGGGCCCCAGTAGTCGGAAAAAGGGGGGCCCCAGTAGTCAGGACCCGCCAGGCCTGCGCCACTCCAGCTCCCTGCAGCTCTTACCCACGGTGGACTTGCAGGCCTCGCAGAAGGTGTCGTCCGTGAACCTCTCCATGAGGCTGGTCTTCCCCACTCCCCGGGAGCCGATGATGATGACCTGCAGCTTAAAGTCCGCGGGCCGGGGAGGCTGCTTCCTCCTGCGGCCCTGAGCGCCCGTCAGCGCCGGGGAGTTGGAGGCCGAGGAGCCGCCGCCGTAGGAGATGTGATTGCTGCTCCCGCCGCCGCCCCCGAGCCCCCTGTGGTATCCGGGCCTGGAATCCATTAACACATCCGAACCGTCCGCTCCCGATACGACGTCACACAGACCGGAGCCGGGCACGTCCTGCCCGGGAGAGGAGGAGGCCGCGTCCTAGCGGCGGTCACTGCGGGGGGAGCCTGCGCTCCACACGGAAATGGCTGAGAGGAAGTACAGAGCAGAGCGCCAGCCGGGAAGCTCCCTCTATGGACGGGAAGACTCCAGCAATGCGGGGCATGGGCGGGAGATAGAGGAGACGGGGGCAGCGCGGAGATAGAGGAGACGGGGGCAGCGCGGAGATAGAGGAGACGGGGGCAGCGCGGAGATAGAGGAGACGGGGGCAGCGCGGAGATAGAGGAGACGGGGGCAGCGCGGGGATAGAGGAGAATGGGGCCCCGCGGAGATAGAGGAGACGGGGGCAGCGCGGAGATAGAGGAGACGGGGGCACCGCGGAGACAGAGGAGACGGGGGCACCGCGGAGATAGAGGAGACGGGGGCAGCGCGGGGATAGAGGAGACGGGGGCAGCGCGGAGATAGAGGAGACGGGGGGAGCGCGGAGACAGAGGGAGAAGGGGCAGCGCGGAGATAGAGGAGACGGGGGCACCGCGGAGACAGAGGAGACGGGGGCACCGCGGAGATAGAGGAGACGGGGGCACCGCGGAGACAGAGGAGACGGGGGCAGCGCGGAGATAGAGGAGACGGGGGGCCGCGCGGAGATAGAGGAGACGGGGCAGCGCGGAGATAAGAGAAGACCGGGGGGGCAGCGCGGAGATAGAGGAGACGGGGGCACCGCGGAGATAGAGGAGACGGGGGCACCGCGGAGATAGAGGAGACGGGGGCACCGCGGAGATAGAGGAGACGGGGGCACCGCGGAGATAGAGGAGACGGGGGCAGCGCGGAGATAGAGGAGACGGGGGCAGCGCGGAGATAGAGGAGACGGGGGCACCGCGGAGATAGAGGAGACGGGGGCAGCGCGGAGATGGACGAGACGGGGGCACCGCGGAGATAGAGGAGACGGGGGCAGCGCGGAGATAGAGGGACGGGGGGGACCCCGGAAGAGGAGAGGGGGGACCCCGGGGATAGAGGGGAGGGGGGGACGCGGGGTAGAGGAGAGGGGGGCCCGCGGAAAGAGGGAGGGGGACCCCCGGGAAACAAAGGAAGGGGGAGCGGAGATAGAGGAGCGGGGGCAGCGCGGGGAAAAGAAGGGGGGGGCACCGCGAGAAGAGGGGCGGGGGGACCCCCGGGGGAAGAGGAGGGAGGGGGAACCGCGGGAAGGGAAAAGGGGGGCAGCGGGCGGGGATAGGGGGGGGGGGAGACGGGAAGGGGGGGACCGCGGGGGAAAAGGAGAGGGGGAGCGCGGGGGTGAGGAGACGGGGGGCGCGCGGGATAGAGGGGACGGGGGGAGCGCGGAGAAGAGGGGACGGGGGCAGCGCGGGATAGGGAGAAGGGGCAGCGCGGGATAGAGGGGGACGGGGGGACGCGGGGGTAAGGGGAAAGGGGGGGCGGGGGGGGAAAGGGGGAGGGGATAGGGAGACGGGGGGACGCGGAGATAGAGGAGACGGGGGGAGCGCGGGATAGGGAGACGGGGGAGCGCGGGGAAAGGGGGGGGGGAGAAAAAGGGGGACCAAAAAACGGGGACCCCGGGGGTAGAGGGGACGGGGGCACGCGGGGGTAGAGGGGAAGGGGGCCCAAAAAGGGAAGGGGGGCGGGGATAGAGGAAGGGGGGGGGAAAAAGGGGCCAGCGCGGGAAAGAGGAGACGGGGGGGCGGGGGGGGGGGGGGGGGGGGAAGGGGGGGGGGGGGGGGGGGATAGAGGAGAGGGGGGGAGCGCGGGGGGGGGGGGGAGATAGAGGAACGGGGAGGCGGGGGGAAACCCTAAAGGAGACGGGGGGGACCCCGGGATAGAGGGAAAGGGGGGGGCCGGGGGGGGGGCAGCGCGGAGTAAGGAGAAAGGGGGCAGCGCGGGGAAAATGAAAGGGGGGGGGGGAAAACGGGGGAGCGCGGAGAAAGGGAGACGGGGGGGCCGGAGATAGGGAGAAAGGGGGCACGCGGGATAGAGGAGAGGGGGGGACGCGGGGAAAAGAGGAGAAGGGGGCCGCGGGATAAAAGGGGAGGGGCACGCGGGGATAGAGGGAAGGGGGCACCCCGGGGATGAGGGGAAGGGGGGACCCGGGGATAGTGGAGACGGGGGCACCGCGGGGATAGCGGAGACGGGGGCACCGCGGGGATAGAGGGAAGGGGGGGCGGGGGGGGAAGGGGGACCCGGGGATAGAGGAGAGGGGGGGAGCCCGGGATAGGGGAGACGGGGGGGACCCCGGGATAGAGGGGAAAGGGGGGAAACCGCGGGGGTAGAGGAAGGGGGGGCCCAAAGGGGGGGGGGGGGGGGAACGGGGGGAGGGGGGTAGGGGGGAGGGGGGCGGGGGGACCGCGGAGATAGAGGAGACGGGGGTACCGCGGAGATAGAGGGAGGGGACCGGGGGGTGGGGGGCGCGCGGAGATAGAGGAGAAGGGGGCAGGCGGGATAGAGGGGAAGGGGGCAAACGCAAATAGAGGGGGAAGGGGCCGGCGGAGATAGAGGAACACACGGGACCGCGGAGATAGAGGAGACCAAAAGGGCACCGCGGAGAAGAGAGACACAGGGCAGCGGAGATAAGGAACACACGGGCACCGCGGAGATAGAGGAGACACACGGGCACCGCGGAGATAGAGGAGACACGCGGGCACCACTGGAGGGGCAAGGGACCATCCAGAATAGAAACACACGGGCCCACTGAAGGGCACGGGCCATCCAAAGGGTAAGAACAGGGGTACCACTGAGAGGCACTGGGCCATCCATAGAGGGTGAAACACCGGGGACCACGAGAGGGCCCCAGGGGCCATCCCCGAATAGAAGACACACGGGCACCACTGAAGGCACATCCAAAGAAGGGGGTGCACGGGGGACCACCGAGAGGGCTCAGGGGCCATCCAAATTAAAAACCACGGGGACCACTGAGGGGCACTCCATAGGATGAAAAAACCCGGGCCCCCTAGGGGCACGGGGGCCCTCCGAATAGAAAACGCGGGCACCACTGAGAGGACACATCCATAGAGATAGAGGACGCACGGCACCACTGAGAGGGCACATCCATAGAGATAGAGGATGCACGGGCACCACTAAGAGGGCACATGAGCCAGCCTGAGATAGAAGACACACGGGCACCACTGAGAGGGCACAGGGACCATCCTGAGATAGAAGACACATGGGCACCACTGAGAGGGCACAGGGACCATCCAGAGATAGAAGACACAGGGGCACCACTGAGAGGACGCATCCAAAGAGAGAGAAGACAAACGGGCACCACACAGAGGGCAGAGGGACCAACCGGAGCTAGAAGACACACGGGCACCGGTGGGAGGGCACAGGGACCATCCAGAGAAGAAACCATGGCACCATGAGAGGGCACAGGACCTCCAGAGATAGAAACACAGGGGGACCATGAGAGGGGCGCATCCATTTGAATAGAAGACACACGGCACCATGAAAGGGCACATCCCAAAAATAAAGACACACGGGCACCACTGAAGGGCAAGGGACCTCCGAGATAGAAGGGGGACACGGGCACCATGAGAGGGGACAGGACCATCCGAGATAGAAGACACACGGGCACCAGAGGGGCACAGGGCCAAACCTGAGATAGAAACACAGGGACCAAATGAGAGGGCCAGGGACCATCCGAGATAGAAGACACACGGGCAAACCCTGAGAGGGCCAGGGGGCCACCTGAGATAAAGACACACGGGCCCACGGAGGGCACAGGGACCATCCTGAGATAGAAGACACACGGGCACCACTGAGAGGGCACAGGGACCATCCTGAGATAGAAGACACACGGGCACCACTGAGAGGGCACAGGGACCATCCTGAGATAGAAGACACACAGGCAAACCCCTGAAGGGGCCCGGGACCAAACCTAATAGAAGAACCGGGCACCACTGAGGAGGGACGGGGGCCTCCAAGATAAAACACATGGGCACCACTGAAGGGCAAGGGGGGGCCCTCCAGAGATAGAAGACACAGGGGCACCACTGAGAGGACGCATCCATAGAGATAGAAGACACACGGGCACCACTGAGAGGGCACAGGGGGCCATCCCCGAGATAGAAGACACGGGCACCACTGAGAGGGCACAGGGACCATCCTGAGATAGAAGACACACGGGCACCACTGAGAGGGCACAGGGACCATCCTGAGATAGAAGACACAGGGGCACCCCCGAAGGGCACAGGGGGCCCCCGGATAGAAACACACGGGGACCACTGAAGGCACAGGGGGCCATCCGAGATAGAAAAACACACGGGGACCACGAGAGGGCACGGGAACCCCCAGAATAGAAGACACATGGCAAAAACTTTTAAGGGCACGGGACCTCCAAAAAAAGACAAGGGCAAACCCCTGAGAGGACGCATCCAAAGGGTAAAAGACACACGGGGACCACTGAAGGGGGACAGGGGCCATCCTGAGATAGAAACACACGGCACCACTGAAGGCACAGGGACCATCCTGAGAAGAAGACACACGGGACCACTGAGAGGGGAAAAGGACCACCAAAAGAAAACACCGGGGGCCACGAGGGGCAACAGGGGGCCCCCTGAGATAGAAAAACACACGGCACCACTTTAGGGCACAGGGGCCACCTGAGATAGAAAACAACGGGCACCACTGAGAGGGCACAGGGGCCATCCCGAGATAGAAAACACACGGGGGACCACTAGAGGGGACGGGGCCACCTGAATAGAAACACACGGGGACCATGGGAGGGCACAGGGGCCATCCAAGATAAAAGACAATGGGGACCATGAAGGCACAGGGACCCTCCCGAGATAGAAGCACAGGGGGCCCCCTGAAGCGATCTAAAAAGAAGAAACACAGGGCACCACTGAAGGGCAAGGGGCCTCCTGAGATAGAAACAAGGCACCACTGAGAGGGACAGGGACCATCCGAGATAAAACACACGGGGACCACGAGAGGGCCCCAGGGGGCCATCCAAGATAAAGACAACAGGCCCACTAAGGGCACAGGGACCATCCTGAAAAAAGAACAAAAGGGCACCACTGAGAGGGGAAGGGACCACCGAGATAGAAACACAAACGGGCACCATGAGAGGGGACAGGGGACCACCGAGATAGAAGACACACGGGCACCCCCGAGGGGCACAGGACCATCCAGAATGAAACACACGGGGACCACTGAAGGGGGACAGGGGGCCATCCAAATTTGAAGACACACGGGGGACCCCTGAAGGACCACCATAGAGATAGAAGACACACGGGGCCCATGAGAGGGACAGGGGCCCATCCCCAATAAAGAAAACACGGGCACCACTGAGAGGGCACAGGGACCATCCAGAGATAGAAGACACACGGGCACCACTGAGAGGGCACAGGGACCCTCCAAAATAGAAGACCACGGGCACCACGAAGGGGGACAGGGACCATCCTGGATAAGAAACCCGGGGGACACTGGGGGGCACGGGACCATCCCGAATAAAAAAACACGGGGACCCCTGAGAGGGCACAGGGACCATCCGGATAAAGAACAGGCACAGGGACCCCCTTTAAGATAGAAGAACATGGGCACCACTGAGAGGGTACACGGGCCATCCATAGAGATAGAAAACATTTGGGCACCACTGAGGGCACACAGCCATCCATAGAGCTAAAAGAGGCATCGAAGTCAGATTGAATGCAAAGTTTTTAGCCTCTTGAAACCTCAAAAATTGGATCACGTGTTGTGTGATGATTATGATATTAAAAAAATGTTGATGTTTTATATAAACACTACAAAAACTTTGTTTGGGAGGTGAGCTTAAACATTTTTGATCAAAACTGTGAACTAAGAGCCCCAGGTTTTCATATATCCTTAGCAGTAATGCATTTTCCTAAAATTCCTATATGCCTTTGATGTTTTCTTAGTTGTTAGTGTGCCGCTGACATTTGGAATAGATGTATGTTATTGCCTTGTCAGTGTGCACCTATGCTTAAATTTTTTTCAAAAAATGCTTTTGGATGTGCATAGCCAAACAGTTTTTGTAGTCTGTATGAGGAGTGGCTGCCTCATTGGCTTATTGCACTCCACCCATCTCTTTTAAACCAGTGCAGGATTATTCAGTAGCTAGTCCTTTTCACTCCCTGAGATGTTCTAGTCTCCAAGAGAGGTAATGTTTTAGTCATAGGACTCACCTGTGCTGGGGTCCCCTTGACGCAATTGGGAGGTGAGCTTAAACATTTTTGATCAAAACTGAACTAAGAGCCCCAGGTTTTCATCTATCCTTAGCAGTAATGCATTTTCCTAAAATTCCTATATGCCTTTCATGTTTTCTTAGTTAATAGTGTGCCGCTGACATTTGGAATAGATGTTTTATATATTTACCTCCATTTTTTATCATTTGCAGATCATTAACATGTCTTTGGAGCCTGTTATTTCCATTATTCCAAGACTGTTCCTTCTTGGTTTTGCAATTTCGACGTTGAGGAGTGTATAGAAAAAGGGACATGGCTTTGCTGTGTCTTTAACAACCCAATATATAACATTGTTACGTCATCCATATAGTGAAAGCTAAAAGAAAAACTCTGAAAAGCCATCCCCGAATTGTATTTTTTATTTATCCAGCCTCACAAAAAACAATAAAAAGCTTACTTGCTAACTTTCCCAGAACCTATAGGAGACTACAAAAAAAAAAAAAAAACGGGAGACTCCCAGGAGAGTTCAGAAGTTTCCTTCAGCTGCTGATGAACCAGGTGGTGCCAAGGTTATGCGTTGACAAACTGTTTCAGTTATGTGTGAAATAATAGTCTAACGTCACTAATGTGTTTAATAATTGTTTTTGTGTAAAGATATAATACAACAAAGTCAAAAATTCATGAGTAGGTGTAGTCAAGTCATTGGCAGCCAACAGAATCAACAGTCATGACATACACACTGCTGCTTTAGTGTAACTGACTCACTTAATAAAAGGGGGTGCTCAAATAAATAACAGTGTGGACTTCACCAATTGAAGGTGCCTACATGAAGCCAAACTATTTGCTAGAAACCTTAGTAAAGAATCATTGCTGAAAAAATACAGGTCTTTAAAAGGCTACAATTTACCAAAGAACAGATTGACTGGGCTAAAGAGAAGTGGCACAACATTCTATGGATAGGCGAGAGCAAGATTGTTTTTATTGGGTTTTAAGGGCGCAGACAGCTTGTCAGATGACCCATAAACCCTGAAGCCACAGTACACTGTGAAGACTGTAAATAGGGGCGTAGCCAGAGACTCATGGGCCTGGGTGCAAAACTCCAGCTTGGGGGCCCCCCTACCAGACACCGTCTGT
Source organism: Phyllomedusa bahiana (assembly GCA_025379985.1). Taxonomy (NCBI): domain Eukaryota; kingdom Metazoa; phylum Chordata; class Amphibia; order Anura; family Hylidae; genus Phyllomedusa; species Phyllomedusa bahiana. The sequence goes on from JAODAL010014995.1 coordinate 50,353, forward strand.
GGACCACCACTTTTCAACAACAGGTTCCCTACTTGATGTGACGGATGTCTGCATGTAGCACGGTGCAGAAAATAATTTCTATTAAAAGTTCAACAGAAGAAACTTCATTTTAAATTGGGCCAAAGACACACAAGTTATTTAGCCTTAGCATCTGTTCGACTTGCCCTTCCCCCCCCCCCAGCCCCCACCCTTCACAAAATAAAAAAAAATTGTAGGGTGAACAGGAAAAAAATGCAATTGTGCCTTTTGTTTTATGAGTTTAGTTGTTAGAATTTATGCTGAACAGTTTATTGACTGTATTCTGTTGGTCAGTAGTATACAAGAGCTACATTATCAGTACTATATATTGACTTATATCACCATAACGTTATTGACAAAACCAGTATAGCAAGATCAATAATACCAATAACAACAATATATAGGAACCAAAGAATACCCCATATATCACTACCATAGAGTGACTAATACCATTATACTGATACTGACCAAATCAATATATCAAGACCAATAACAACAATATACAAGGACCAAATAATACCGCCAGACCCTGACCACATATCACCACCATAAAGAGGCTTAATAAAATCATTATTCTGTTACTGAATATAAACCATTGCACTAAGACCACTATTACCACCATATAGTGGTAGATAGCAGTTGTATACAGGCTCTGCAGACATATAAGTGATTATAGGGCAGTTACATTTAGCGACTCACAGGTGACGTCTTTTCTCTTTTTTCTTCATCCGGTACAGACTGCCATGACGTCTTCTCCTGGCCACAACTCATCCCTGCAGAATTTACTACACAAACATGTTAGACTCCAAACAGGGAAAGTTCCCCCAACCAACTATAGGGCCCTCATTTGTGCCACCAGTAGGTAGAAACACACTCCATTTAGTAGACAGACCCCCCAGATTAGATAGGCAGAGAAGAATACACTTCTCTTAGGTAGGTTAGACCTTAAAAATTAGATAAGTGGCAGCCTCTTCCTATTAAGTAGGTTATGTCCCCCTTCAGTATAAGGCCCCTTCTAGTAGGTAGGTAAGTAAATAGGACCACTATATAGGCAGGTAGTAGGCCCCTAGTATACAGATAGGCAGGTAATTGGGCCAACAGTATATAGATAGGCAGGTAATAGGGCACCCAGTATATAGCTAGGCAGGTAATAGGGCACCCAGTATATAGCTAGGCAGGTAATATGGCCCCCAGTATATCGCTAAGCAGGTAATATGACCCCTAGTATATAGCTAGGCAGGTAATATGGCCCCCAGTATAGATATAGGCAGGCAGTATAGATATAGGAAGGTAATATGGCCCTTAGTATATAGATAGGCAGGTAATATGGCCCCCAGTATAGATATAGGCAGGTAATAGGGCCCCAAGTATATTGATAGCCAAGTAATATGGCCCCCAGTATATTGATAGCAAGGTTATATGGTCCTCAGCAGGTAATTAAAAATAAAAAATATACTAGTACTAACCTTTCCCCACTCTCTGAAGCTCCCGTCCGTCTCCGTCTTCTTCCCGACACAGGCGGCATGACGTCATCATGCCGAACAGGCGACGTACTGATGAGGTACTCATACTTGCCCTCTGCTTCGCAGCAGTGTTTAAGTGTATAAGTTCTATAGGATGAACATACACTTGAAGAGAACGTTGGCGCTCCAGGCCCAAGGCAGCGGCCTGGAAGCCGGCGACCTGAGGTTCGGGGCAGCAGCAGTTTTAACCGGGGCACAAGCCCTGGATAAAACTGCCTAACGATGCCACTGTAGCGTGTGGTGACTTGGGGGCTCCCCAGGCTCAGGGGCCTGGTCGCAACTGCGACCACTGTGACTCCTGTAGCTACGCCACTAACTGTAAAACATAGTGGTGCAAGCAGAATGGTTTGGGGATGTTTGTCGTATTCTGGAGTTGGGCCCATTAATTGCATACCAGGCACCACGGACCAGTTTAAATATATAAAAATACTGGAAGAGGTCATGTTACCTTATGCTGAAGAAGACATGCCCTTGAAGGTGGTGTTTCAACAGGACAATGACCCCAAACACACCAGTAGGCAGGCCACATCCTTGTTACATAATAACAATATTGATGTTATGAAGTGGCCGCCCAGTCCCTAGACCTCAATCCGACTGAGAATTTGTGAAGTGACCTGAAAAATACAGTTTTTGATGCAAAACCATAAAATATAAAAATGAATTGTGGAATGTAGTACAGTTTGTTGGGCTGGAATACCTGTTTTCAGGTGCCAGAACTAATTATTAGTTCAGTGATCTACAGAAAAGCGAAATCTGCAAACAAATTTCAGTTTATCCTGTAAACATTCGTGTTGGATAATGACAATGCACACACTGCTATTTTTTAACAGCCTATTATTCCATTTTCTGTTTATAATTTGATATTTTGATGAGGTTTTCATTTGGATGTGAATGTTATTATGTGGATTGAGATTTTTCTCATTTGCTTGGAACACACTGCTGTTATTTTGCACGTAACTGTATGTGCCGCAGTTAGACTATGTATTCCAGCTGCAGGAACCGCCATTCAGCATATGACCTGTCTGTGATACTCACTATTGAATGAGTGGGTATAGAAACTGCCGTCTGCTCCTTGCCTCTTGGCAGCCACAGCTTCTTGTATACAGTGGTGTAAGGTTTTTTTTTTTACACTGTATCACTGCATCCACTCAATTACAAAAGAAAGCTGAGTGACTGCTGTAGTCATGTGGCATCACCAGGTTTTCTTTCAGAATCCAGCAGCCTGGGTGATGCCATATATGTCCTCCACAGCAGTCAGTTTTTGTATTATTTTTGGCACAACTACCTTGATAAATGTGCCCCATTGAGTTTAGTTTGGAAATATGAAAGTTTTTCAATAGAATGTTTTTTTTAAGAGGTGTACAACTGCTTTGGGAAGAAAATAACGTTTATCAGTACAAAAAGGTATCAGCAACACCCCACAAATGTTAAAGGGGTTGTTTCACTACAAGGATTGCTTTTTATGTTAAAGATCTTGCAAAAACAAGTCACTTTGCAATATGTGTCCATTAACAGTGTCCTACTTATTCTGAGATATCCCCTCTTGTATGGGCTGCATCAGCTCCTCAGGTCACTGTAGCTACAGACCTGTTCAATCTCTTCTGATAGGCTGTCAGCGCTGGTTGCCATAGCTACAGACCTGGCTTCTACTGCAGCCTAGTAGAAGCCAGTAAACACGCCCCTGAATTCAAAATGAAACCAAGAAAACAGGACTGAGGTGAGATGACTCAATGTAGTGAGACAACCCCTTTAAAAGACAGTTAAACAATAAATATATGAACTATTTTAAAGTGTTTCTCTGCCACTTCTAGGATACATGAAAATCTGAGGTTTTTAGTGCACATTTTTGGTCAAAACTGTGAGGGCCCATCTGTCACGAAATGGCGCTCGTGACCAGGAATACAGACACTGAGCAGTACTGGAACCAGCAGAGTCCTTTATTACACAGCAGACAGAGCACACAGATTACTCTGCTCTCTAAGGGGCCGTTCACACGGCTTATTCTGGGACTGATTCCGTCCCAGCCATTACGGTAATCCACAGTTCTCATAGAGAACTGTGGATTCCGTCTCTTCTCCCCGCTCGGCGAATCCGCCGCGGGGGGAGAAAGTGACATGCACATTATTTATGGCGTGTACGCACCGTGAACAATAAGCGTCTATGGGGCCAGCGAGCTGTCGGCCCCCAGCCCCGCCCCCACTGCACGGCAGTCGGCGTAATTGCGGGGCGAAATCCGTCCCACAATTACGTCGGCTTTAAACCGTGTGAACACTGCCTTAGGGTGCTTACACACAGAGCAGTTTTGGTGCAGTTTTAACTGTGCTCCAATTAAACTGCCTTTATTACCAACAAGCTTCTTTCAGTTGCCTAAATTGACTTCATAGACGAGTTGCAACGTTACAGTTATTGACATGGGTGAATAAATACCTAAGTTTTTTTGGAATACAAGTGGTGCTGCTTTCTTTCTCCTTGTATTATCTAAACTGATACAACCTCTATTTCCGTTAGCAGTGGTATCCAGATATGGTTTTTGGTAGTATTTTTGAAATATGGTACAAGGTTCTTTTGATGATGTCTTGCTGCAATCGTAGAGTCAGGTATTAAAAAAAGAAAATAAAATCTTGTTATTATCATTTGGGCCATATACACTATAGATAAACCATTTCTCTCCAAAATGTTCAGGGGTTACCTTTGCCCATCTACCTTCATTATCATATTTATTCTCATTCACTGTCCATCTTACCCCTACTTTTATGCCTTATAAAAGTCTCAAGCAGTTGGTTATCTCATTTCTGTAGTTTTCCGAGGAGACAAGTGTGACTTTTATTTGGCTTTGTGGGCCCTAGTGGTTCACTTTTTTCTAGGGTCAGATGATCTTAAAGGGTTATTCCCATCACAGCAAGTGCTACTGGAAGAGCCAATTACTGTAGAGTAAGTAATTTTCAATATGCATGTTATTAAAAAATATGTCTGCTTTACCTAAATCATGACTTTTTTGTATCTTCAACTCGCTCTCTTGTCTCCTTGACTACCGACCACCACGGTGTACTTTCAGTTATGGCTAGTAATGCAGCGTTATCAAGGACTGTCTGAGAATAAGTTCCTGTGGCTTGGTCGGGCCAGTGGGAGGAAAAAGGAGTGCACATGAGCTGCTATCCTGGCCACAGGCAATATCTCAGTTAGGCTGCATTACCAGCAACCAAAGAAAGTACACAGTGGTGGTGGGAAACCAAGGAGACAAGAGAACAAGTTGAAGGTGCAAAAAAAAGGTCTGTATTAGGTAAAGAATATTGCTTACTTTACAGTAATTGGCTATTCCAGCGGCACTTGCTGTAAAGTTAATGTTGTAGTGGGTTATCCCGTAATATTATCTCTTCTCTCGTCAGAGCTTCTTCTTTGTTTTCAAACCAATCAATGAAGTAGATTTGTAAGGTGGCAGGGCACATCAGCCGTAAACATATGATTTTATGTACCAGTGGTGTGCATATATTGTTAAAGGTTTGTCATCACTTTGAAGTTTCTTAAAGGGGTTTTGCCACAATCTAATGTTGAGGTGGGATCCTCCAAAATGGGTATTTACTCACTTTTCTAAATATAGGTAATTTTAAAAAGTGAAGCCTCTGAGAGCTACATCCTGACTTACATGCCCTTAGTTTCCTGACAGTTTACATTAGACACGACCAGGAGCTGATCTGGCTGTGCTTGCATTGTTTGCACTTCTTATCTGATGGCAGGGAACATGAAAGAGCTTTGAAGGGACTGAGGAGAAAAGATCCTGTGTCTTTTGTATAGAGAATCCACTGGTTGTAATGTAATTATCTGAGTAAACATGCAGACACTCCCTGCTCAGCCCCCTCTCCCCCCTGCAGCAGTTCGTGAACAAATGAAAGATGCTGCCTGCTTAGAGCTTATCTTCTCTCCTGAGAAAATAAGAGGGAGAAACTTGTGCACAATACAGTTATCCAGTTATGTTTGCTCAAGTACAGAGACTGAATATCAGGAACGTGCATGGGAGGTGGAGTGATGACATCACAGAGGAGGTACTTGTTTTTTTAAACAAACAAACACAACGCCACTTTTTCAAGCCTCAACAGGAGAGTATCAGCCTGTTAGGTGAGGAACTCACTTCTTGGCAAAACCCCTTTAAGATTAACATTTGAAGAGCAGAAGTTTAAATCCATTTATTTCCAGCTGGCCTGATCTTTTCAGATTTGCTCACATCAGGGCATAGCTACAGGGGATGTAGCGGTAGCAGTCGCTACCGGGCCCTCCAGCTTGAGGGGGCCTAAAAGCCTTTCTGCTACATAAGAAGACACCAGTATTGTAAATGGTACATGGTTAATGGGGGCCCCATTTCACTTTTTGCATAGGGCCCCAGAGCTTGAAGTTATGCCTATGGCTCACATGATGGTTATTTTGTCAATATGGTTCAGGAAACATATCATGACTTGACACGGATGTGTTATTTGTTGTTCTCTTTGAGAAGGGGAGACTTTTTTGCACTCAGATGGGGGCCTATCCCAAGCCTTTTTTTTATTCTGCAAAGATGAGAAATACTTAGTTCTGGTCTGACTTGTTACAGGTTATGGGAGGCTAACCAGTCTGAGGTTTTATCAACTTGAAAAAATCTTAATGTCCGTAGTTTGGCCATCTATTTGTTTACTTGCTTGATTCCTTCAATTACAACACATGGTCCGCTAAGTCCTGGTTCACATCTGCATCAGATGTTCCAATTCAAGTAACAGACACAATGACAGAAATCATGTAACGGATCTGGCACTGCTGGAAAAGACAAACCGAAAAATAGAGATTATGCAGATGTAAACCAGGACTAAGGCTTCATCTATATGGCATAAGTAAATACTGTTGGATTCTGTTATAGAATCCGACTGGTATTTTACTATAGTTTTTTAACCTTGTTTTTTGTTGCGGATTTTGCAATTGCTTTTCGGCTAGCCCAGATTGAACAATAATAATCCATAATTTTCCAGCGGATTATAGAACATATTCTATGTCTTTTGATTGGATTTCGGTTTTGAAATCTGACCTCTAAAAATCCAAGCTGTGTGGACTACAGCTCGGATTTTCTATTGCGGTCTATGGGAATGGTTTACAGTCAGATTTTCTGCAGATTCTAAATACTGAATCAGCATAAACTCTGAGCAAAAACCAGTGCCGTGTAGACGTAGCCTTACTCTGAGATTTTAGATGAGTATGTTTTCAGTTCCTGATGGAAAATTAAGTTAAGTTGGCTGCATTTTTTCCTTTTTTATCTTGTATCTGTGGTGTGATTTTCCTTATGAATTCTAGTGCCAGGCATTTATAGTCCAAAATAGTGCCAGGCATTTATAGTCCAAAATAACCCTGCAGATCATCTGTCTGCAGGGTTATTTTTGAAGATTACCTGAGGAGGAACACCTATAGGCAAAAATGTCCTTTGTAGGGAAGACATCATTTTATTATATTGAATATTATGATGTGAATTTGCAGAGTACGTTCCTAAATCCACTTTGGTGTAATGTATACTTGGAATGGTTTGTATTTGTCACTATAAAATGGGGAGGTGCTTTTGCCACTGCAAAACAGTGGTTTAGTACAGCTACCGTAGATGTTCGTGTGCAGGATGGAATGGTAAATTGAGGAGGAGGTTGTCACGTCAAGGGAGGTGCAGTGAGCCCTAACTGGAACCCAGCCCACTGTCCCTGCCTACTTGACGTGCTGCCCTAGGCGGCAGACGGCAACTGGGCGACAGTCTCTGCGCTGCTAAAGTGCTGGGGCCGTGAGAAGCAAGAATAGTCAGACAGTCCGGGTCAATATCAAATAGGAACGCCAAAGCCACAAATCAGAACCAGAGGAATAAACGTAAACAAGCCGAGGTCGGGGGCGTGTCCGGACGCTGCACAAGATGGCCGCAGCTTAGTGGAGCTCCGTAGACCACCTGCTACAGATTGGGGCTTAACAGAGGTTGGAGACCCGAATCCAACAGATATTAGCGTCGGACACCGAGAGGAAGCAGCAGATACAATCTTACCCTCCTGGGGGACCGGGCCGTGCGGTGACAGGCTCCGGAGTCTTCTGGCGGGCGCTCTGGCGGGAAGGGGCCCATTCCAAAGGGAAAGGAAAAAGGAAAGGGACGGGCCCCTTGGGGAGGCGCCCAGCTTGACCCGGGGGGGAAAAGGGGCCCGGGAAAGGCACGTGCCCCCTGGACGGCTATTTGAGGAAACTAGTGGTGACGGATACCCGGGGGGAAATTTTTTCCCCCCAGTCACCCCTGGACACAGCTTTTGCCCCAGGGGGGGGGCCTGTGGCCGCAAGGAAAAAAAGCGGGGGCCCCGGGGGGCTGAAAGCAAAAAAACCCATTTGGTTTACCCAAACCGGACAAAAAAAAAAAAAAACAAAAAAAAAAAAAAAAAAGACCCTTTTAAAGTCACTGGAAAGCGGGGGGTTAGTTTATTTTTTGCCCTGGCTATAAGTTCAGAGCCGGGGGCACAATTTACTCCATGCTTAAAATTTCCCTATAGGGTAAAGGGGGGCCCCGTCGGCCTTTTTGGGCCCCACCTTTAAACTCAAAGGAAAAAACTGGCAAAGAGGAGTGAAAGGGGGGCCCCGCAAGCTTAAAAGGTGCCGGGGGCTCCCTGAAAGCAGAAAAAAAAAACACTTTGGTCTCTCTCGGGGAAACCCTTTCTAAACGTTCAAAAGCTGCCCAGTTCTTTGCGGTGGGAGTGGGGTGTGGAGTTTAAAACCCCTTCCCCAAAAAAACTGAGGGTTGGAAGCAACGTGGCCACATCCCCTGCTGCAGAGTTGCCGGGTTTAATCCGGTGTATTCCTCAAGCTTCTGCCCATTTCCAAAATCAACCTAAAATTTTAGTAGATCACTAAACCCCTGCCCATCCTTTGGGGGTTTCCCTGCCCTTTATTTTTTTTTTTTTCCCGGGGACTTTTGCCACCCAAGTCACGCGTGCCCCAAGGGGCCCCAAAAAGGGGTCGGGATTCCCTTCTGGCAAAAAGGGGAAATAAACCGGTGGGCCCCCCAGCCCAAGAAATGTCGATTCTCTATCAAACCCCAGCCCGGAACCCTTTCGGACAGTGGCGGGCCCGTTTCTTTCTGAATTTTGTCGATCCCAGGGCGGGAAAATCCCTTCCTTATACCAATAAAAAATTTTTGGAAAAAACCCTAAATAAAACTTAACTACTAAAAATTTGTTTTAAAAAGGGCCCCTTGGGTGTGGAACTAAAAGGGGACATTTGGTCAGAAATTGCAAAAATGAAACGGGGTTTTGGGTATTGCAAAAGAGTAAAATAGTCAAAAAAAAACAGAAAATTGAAAAAACCCAGAGAGTTTGCTTGTTTCCGGGAAAAGACCCCACCCCCAAAAAAAACCCTTATTTTCTTACTTGTTTATGGCGGGGCACCTAGAAGAATCTGGGATATTAGGGGGAAAATTTAACAACCCCCAAAAATTCACGGTTCCCCTGAAGCAAAAAGGTTCTGAAAAAAACCTGAGGGGCCCACTCCCCACTGAGTTTAAACCCTTATTACGGGGGAAAAGAAAACCCTCATCTCACAGCTTTTAAATTAAAAGGGCTCACAGGGCCTTACGCCCAAAAAGCTCCGCCAAATTTCCCAAGAGACGTGATTGTTGTTTGGGAATGGACTATAAAAATTGAAGGGGGAAGTTTCATGCCCTTTTGTGTTTAAAACCCAAAGGTTTCCCCTTTCCAATACCAAGGTCCCCAAGTAAAATTTTTTTCCAGGCCCCGCCCTTGGTTCCCCCTGAAAAAAGCGGGATGCCTAAAACCTTTCTCGCTAAAGCTAAAAAAAAAAGGGATTAAGTACAAGGGGGCTATCCCTTCAGTTGCTGGACTTAAAAGGAGGGGTCGCTCGCTCACGGTGCAAAAGAGTATTTGGGGCCCTGCCGCACTTTTTTTTCGTCCTGGATTTTCCCCGATCCCGGGGAGTTGAAGGACGGGGAAACCTAAAAAATTACCCCCTTTCCCTTGCACCCAAGGTACTATGGAAAAAGGGCCGGGGATGTGCCGGGGGAACCCCCCTATGGTTGGGGCCGCCCCCCCGGGGACTTGCCTCCGTCCAACGATTGACTTTTCTAAGGTTTACTTTACCAAAATTTTGGAAAAGAAAATTGCCTAAAAGGCATGTGGCCCCCCCCCAAAACCCACTTAAAATTTGTTTCCCAATACTCCTTCTTTTTTGTTTCTTCCCCTTATTATGTTTTTTTTTTTTTTTTCTTTCTTTTTCTCCCCCTTTTCCCTTTTATTTTTTTTTCCCCTGGGTTTGGGCATTTAATTTTTCCCCCCCCCAAATATTCTGTTTAATAAGGGGGCCAAGGTTTGGTGGGTAACCCCTTTTGCTTGGGCCACCCCCACCTTTCAGGGGCAAGGTAGGAGGCGGTTCCCGGGCCTCCTTATTGACTGGGTAGTGTTCGAAAACATTTCCCCCCTTTTTGAGGATTTTTTCGGTTCAAGAATTAAGTGAAAAGGGCAAACCAAGTTTGGGCCCTTATCACGGGGGAACCTTTTTTTAGGAGTAGCCCCCAAAACCAATTAAACTAAATTTTCAATTCAAAACTGTTTCCTCATCTCCGGGTAAATTAACACCCCCCTTAGTCTTCCCGGACGGGGGTTCCCCCGGTACTTTTTAAAGTTTTTGCTCACTTTTTTATGTTCTATTGCTTTCATTTGTTTGTTGTCCCCGTTTTTCCTCCCTCCTTTTTTTGTCTCTATTTTGTGGAAAAGTTCTGTGGGGGATCTCCGCAAACCTAAGGAAACCCCATTTGCGAATTTTATGGTCTTTTTTTGTCTATGATGGTCTAATTTAAATGTGCTAAATGTAATAAGGTTTAAATTTAAAATTTGTTAAAAAAACTTTTGTTTCCCTCTCGAGATGGGTGCACCCTTCCAAGCTGAAATGGATTTTCCCCAAAAGAAACACCTTCAAAAAGAGGGAAAATTTTGGGCCCCTCTTGTTTTGGGAAAACCCATTTAACCTGTCTCCTATGAAATTCCCTCCCAAGTGGGAAAAAAGGCGGGTGTAGAATCCTGCTCCCAGATCGTGCCCTTTCCAGGTCACAGATCCCTTTTGGTGGAGGCCCAAAGGGAAACTTTCATTTTTTCCCGGGGTTTAAACTTTTGGGCCCTTTCCCCTTTTTAACACGGAAAATTTTTATATCCCCCCAACCAATCTCAAAAAAAATTTTCCTTAATAGGGGGGTCTTCTCAAAAAGGGCGTAGATTCTCCCCCCACTTTATTTAATGGTAGGCGGTGTTTTTCAATGTGGCATTTTCTGAAACTATGGAAAAAATTTAGCTTTTGCTAGACATCAAAAAACAGGTCGGGACTGCTGCTTTCAAAGGAAAAAATTTTGGGCAGATGTTCAGGAGACACTCTTTTGTTTGATTTATGGGAATAGCCCACCCCCACGGAAAACCCAATTTTAACACCCTTTTTTCCTCTGTTTTAAAAAGGTTTAAAAACATTAAACCAAAAATTGAAGCTTTTTTTGGAAAATTATTGCCGATTTTTGAGGCGGATGGCGGAGGCTGAGGTGGGCCCAGATCTCTTGGCAAATCATGCTCCTTTATTTCAAAACCCTTAAAAATGGAAAAAAACCCCCCAAATTCGAAAATTGTCACTGGCGCTTAAAAACTGGGGCTTGATCAAAAACCCCTTACATAGGGAGGAAATTAGGTCCCATACTTTAGGGAATATTTCTTCCCTTAAAGAAGGGTCAGTTTCCTCCCCCCCTTACTTTTTGGGAAGCCCAAAAACTGTCATTTCCCGGGGGAACTTGCCTTTTCCATTTGGCTCAAGACCAAAAAAGGGCGCCAAGCTTCAAGGGCGTGACTTTTAAAGGGCAGAACTTTTTTTTTCTTTAGAGGCTGCATTGGTCCCTCCGCCCCCTATAAAACCTTTCTAAGGAAAATTTTTTGAAAATTTTTGGGCAAATTGAAGACTTTTGGGGTATAGGAAGGTAGAGAAAAAAGTTGTTTATAGCGGGGGAGATTCTATGGTTTGGGGGAAAAAGGGCCACAAAGCTCAGGGGTAGGCCCGTTTAAGGGGAAAATGTTCCCGCAGAGGACCTCAAGGGCCCCCTGAGATTCGAAGGGAGGTTAAAATATGATTAAACAGGTAATAAACCCCAAAAACCCATTTTTCAAAATTTCTTTTCGGGGTTTATTTTTCTCCCGGGATTCCCTTCCCCAAAGTTTGGAGTCTCCCATTCCCCCGATTTTTGGGGCGTTTCTTGAAAAACATGTGGGTTTCCGGGGGGGGGCCTTTTTACAGAAGCCAAAAAACTCCCTCAATGCCCCAATCCCCCATGGGGAGTAGAAGCGTCCTGGGAAAAACTATGGCCCCCAAAGGGTAAAGCTCCGGGGGGCCCGACGGTTTCACTTATTTTTTACACAGGTTTTTAGCCCCGAATTATTTACCGCAAATTTTTCTAAAACCTTTTATAACCATGTGAAAGGAAGGGGGAGGGTTGTCCTCTACCTTCTTACACTCTTATATTACCCTCCTGCCTTTTAAAAAAAAAATAAGGATCTATGGATGTTCAAGTTTCAGACCTTTTGGTTACTTTAAAACAGATTCAAAGTTATTCCCAAAATTACTAGCTAATAGACTTTCGGCGCTTTTACCCAGACCAAAATTTAAAAAAGAAAAAAAGGGGGGGTTTTTACTTAAAATTTCCCAAAGGGGGGGGAAAACACCCGAAGGGAAAAAAAAGACCCTGATCCCATTGTGGTCAACAAAAAAATAATCCCAGCCCCGCCCCGATTTTGGGGGGGGGGGGGGGGGGGCCCATGCCGAGAAGGCTTTCGATCGATGGGTGGATCCCCAAAATGTTTGGGGGTTTCTAAAGGCCCTTTTTTAAAAAGGGGGGCCCCCTTCCCTTTTTAGCGCTGAGGGCCTTGTATTCCAAACCGCCCGGGGACCATCCCCCTTTTTCCCCCAAAAACATGTATTTCCCAAAGATCTCCATCCCTAAAATGGCCCCAAAACCAAGGGGGGGGGGGGTCCCTTTTTTGGGCCCAAAATTTTTGGGCCCCCGTGTTTTAAAAGCCTCTTTTCCCTCCCTGTAAGGCCTTTTAAAAACCGGCATTCCGTGGAGTCTGTTGAGGGAGGGGAAAATTTCAAGTTATCTCCCCTTTGCCGATGACCCTTAAAGAATTAAATCTCCCACTTTTATCATTCCCCCAAATTGCAATTTTTCAAATGAGTTCGGGCCTATCTCGGGCTATAAAATTTAAAACACGCGAAAAAAAGACCCCAAATGCCAAAAAACATTTTCTCAAACAGGAGGTGAGGTCTCTAAAAGGGTAACTTCCCCATATCATTGGAAAATTTACATATTAAAAATTTTGGGTACCAATACAAAAAACCTATGCATCCCTTTTTATAAATTTAATTCCCCGAGGTTTTCCTAGAAAAATTAGACGAATATTGGGCTAAGTGGATGGGGCTTTCCGTTGTCACCCATTAGGACGCATCTCGGCGTTTAAAAAGTTCCCCCTGCTGGCCCCAAACTATTATATCTTTTCGAGACTCTGCCTGTGCGGGTGCCAAATTAAAGGGTTTAAAACTCCTTTTAGGGGGGCTGTGCTCGGTTTTTTTTGGGTTTTTAAACGACAAACGAAATTTGAACCCCCAAATGTATTAATAACTGGAAAGGGAAAAAAAAGGTGGGGTAGCAAAAATGCCGGACTTATTTAAAATATTACTGGGATTTCCCCAAATAAGACGAATTTCCCCGGGTTGGTATCCCTATATGCCTTTCGATATGGTTGAAATTGGGGAAGTTGTGGCTGGCACCTACAAAACCCCTAATTTCTCTCTGGGGGGCCACTTCCCAAAGTACCTGTTGATAGGGCTTTATTTTGGCCCAATGAACCCCCACCCGGGGAAGTATTGGGTCGGGGTGGAGGGAAAAATTTAGGATTTTTGTTCTCCCCTCTTTTGGCCATGGGGGCCAAAAAATTTTCCTGTTTCATTCCCTTTTTCTGAGGGGAAAGGGGGAAAAGGCGGCCCGTGTTTAAATTTGGGGGCTTAACAAAAGGGTTCTTTTCCCCTTTTTTTCCGGACAAAAGTAGAAAAAAGAAAAAAACTAAACCCCATTAAGCCCTTCCAAAATTGCGGAAAAGGACCAAAAGAATTGCCCTAAAAACTGCTACTTTTTTTTAAAATGCAAATTGCTCATTTTATGTCTTATGTTTTCGTTCTTTGGACGGGCTTTTTCCCCCTAACCAATTCGAAAAAAATTGTGCAGGTTTTTCCCCTCATTTCCCCCTAGGGGGGGTTAAAATCAAGTATTTTTGCTATTTTGCTTTTAAAACCTTTTTCCCCCGATGAGAAAAACCACGAAAAGTTTTTATGTCAAAATGGGAAGCAAAGCTGGATAGAGAGTTCTCAATTTGGGGGAATGGGATCTGTCTTTGGGACGGGGCCCCCCCAGACTTCCCTATGCAAAAAACATATAAAAAAAAAACATATATAAAAATTTTTAAAAGTGCTGGTTTCCATATCCCCTTGCGGGACAAACTGAAACCGGCAAAATTCCCGGAAAAGATGCTGGGTTTTTGAAATGCCGGGGGGGGAATATTTTATCAATCTTCTGGGGGCCGGGATGCGAAATTCCCAAACGTTTTGGGCAAACGGTTTTAAGATGGGTTTTTCAATGATTTGTTGGGGGATTTCTCTGGATGGGATCCAAAAAAGTTTTCTCTTTAATCTAAATTTTTTTTACTTAGCTTTTCAAAAAAGCACACTAAATTGGATGCTGCAAAAATTCTTACAGCTGCTCGGGTGCCCAGTTTAGCCCAATGGAAGGTAGAAGGGGCCCCCCCAGGCCTTTCTGGCTATATGGGGGACTGAGAGGGAAAAATTTAAAGGGCTTGGAGTTACCTTAAGGTTATAAAATAAAAAAAAATTTATTTATTTAACAAACCCGGGCCCCTGGGATGTTTAAAGGTTTACCCAAAGATGTGTAGATAGCCCTGGAAAAAAAGTAGGGATTCCCTAGGACCCCAAAATTAGGGCTATCCTTTTTTTTCCCCCCCCCCTCCCCGCTTGTGTCTTCTTTTTTGGGAGGTTGAGCCCGAGGCAAAATAAAACTGAAATGTAAAGGTTTTCTTTGTTTCGGGATATACCGTTAAGCTCATAAAAAGGGGGAAATGGTCATAAGATGTTTGACCCTTTATTGGGAAAAGACCCTTTTCTCCCTCCATCTTCACAATGAAGTTGATCCTCGTTTCGCAAAAAAATCTTTAAAAAATGCTTCTGTTTTCCTATTAAGAGAGATTTTTAATTTTCCCCCCCACACCATGTTAAAAGTGAAATTTGGGGCAGAGTTTATATGGTTTTAAAACTCCATTTTTGTACATTTTGCATACTGTACACTTAAGTTGTGCACCTACTCTCTGTAATGACCACCCTATTTCAAAAAGTGTTATTTCTTTTCTATTCGGTTTAAAAATTTTTTAATAAAAATACAGTTTTAAAAAAAAACAAGCCGAGGTCAAAAGCCCCAAACGGAAAGGGAAAACACAAAAAAAAAGGAGGCCCCAAACCGGGGTCAGGAGAACCCGGCCGAGGTCAGGGATACAGATAACAAAACAAAAATAAAAACCCAAAAGTAACCACGAGGTTTGCCCCGGAAAATTTTTCAGGACAAGCCCACAGCCTTAAGGGGGTTTAAAAGGGATTCCTGGATACCGCCCCTGCAGCTGGGTTGGTGCGGCCTCCGGGTCCTCCCATTGGTGGTGCAAACTCGCCCCCTGGTTTAGGAGTGGTGGGGATCTGTCACTACAGAGTGTCAGCAAACAAGTGTAAAAAAGGGGGGGCCACACATCAGCTGCTGAGCCCGTCTGCGTCTGAGCACAGCTTAGCCCCTTTCAGAGGTTTATGTCTTTTACACCCTTTTGTGATAGTTTAAATTTCCAAATAAAAAATCCAGTTGACCACTATGGCCCCTTGATTTCCCAAATTAAAAACCAATTTTCAGAGGAAAAAACATTTTTAAAGTGAGTGTGAGTTATTCAACAGATTTCTCTTATTCTGGTTTTAAGATTCTAGAGAGGGTATGCAGCTATGGAAAAGATGATGTTGGGTCAGGAAATGGGTCACCCCCTGGAAAGGTAGAGGTTGTGGAGTAAATACTGTAGTTGGAGAGAATGTTGGTTACCTCTTGCTCCTGTCCTAGTATTGCTATAGAGGTATCTGCTATATATGACAGCACAGGTAAAAGGCGGTTATTTAGGAGGGTTAAGGAGAGCTCACAGTTCCTCTGTCTCCATTATGTCTCCACCCAGCAAACTTTTATGGGGTTATTCCCCTCCTTGCCAGTGTGTACTATTGGGCTACCAACTGGCTGCTATCTTTTCTCTGCATTTTGCTGTGCTCAAAAAGCAAAACAGTTAAACCCCCAAACAGAACACAGTGGGGCAGATTTATCAATAGTGTCTAACTCTTAGACAACTTAAACTTAGATTAGATAGTCTTACAATGTGCCACATTCATCAGTGTTGATAAATCTTGTGCAGATTAGAACTGTCTAGTCTTAAGTTTGTACCACCTATAAGTTGGCTTACGCCAGAAACCGTGACAATATTTCTGGTGCATTTTGGAACATTTAAGCCACAACCCATTTCCCGTAAAACCACCCTTTTTATGAGGCCACGCCACCTTTGTCAGACGAGGCGCAGAAGCATCCGAAACTGTCTAAAACACATAGTCAATATAGCTAAAAGCTTGTAAGACATCATTTTTGGCGCAAATTGAGCCAGAATTCTGGCGCTACTGCCTTGATAAATCTGCCCAAGTACCTTTACCTCAGCGCACGGAGGTTATTGTGAATGCAGGCCTCAGTCATGGCCATTAAAGAGGTGTTGTGTTTCTTGTTCACCCACTGATTTTTCAAGAATTTTTGGTTGCCTTTTTTTTCCATTTTTTATATCAGTATCATTATTTTTTAGAAATCCTGTAGTTTTCACTTTGGCCACTATGCCTAAAAATATTCTCTAGAGAAAACTTTTCAACAGTCTCCTCATTATTAGCTCGGCAGGATTACAGCAATGTGCATAGATAACACAGGATCCAGCGTGCACAATAGATAGTCACAGCTCCCCACTCTGCAAACTGACTTTTTCCCAGGTTGCAGAGCATGTCAAGGAAACTCTCCTGAAGTCAATGGGTCCCCTCCTGTTTACAAGCTCATATGTCAATGTAGCTGCTGTAAGGCTTCTTTCTAAATGATGTTGAAAGCAGCTCAGGCATAATGGCTGCCCCAGAATCATATAAAGAAAATAGAATTGATAAATCTACAATCAGCACATAAAAATGACTATGGAGAAAATAATATATATTTATCAGTATCTTGTTTTAATCAGTAAAAAAAGAAATTGGCAATATGTTCCCTTTAACACTAAGTAACCACATATGTCTCCTATTGGAACCCTAAATGCTTAGTTTTAAACCCATATGCCTTACTTTAACCTTTGTTGGTGTTCACCTCAGATCTTCACCTGACAGCAGACCCAGGGAATTTGAGCTGTACAAAAAGTAGTTAAGTACTCTTGGTATACTATGACAGAGCACAAAGAAAACTATGTAGATAATGATTACAGCAGAAAAGTCTGAACACTTATTTGTGCATCCTATATAATTATATAAGAAAAATACTTTAAGAGAGACATCTAATAGAAATAAAATACAATCAATGGGCCATGTAAGTAGGCTGATATATACCATCACCACTTCTGGGTCATAAGACTTAGAAATGTAATGCAATGCTGGTAGAATCCATCAGTACAGCTACTTTATATGTATATTCTGCTAAGTGCAAATTTTTCAGCATGGAAAGGTAAAGTGTTTCTTAACTTCAACAAAGTGAAGCATTTAAAAGAAACTCAGCCAGATGGAAAAAGAAAGGGAATTTTCTTATATTGAAATCATACATTTATCTACACTTGCAACTAGAAGTTTACATACACTATATAAAAAGACACATATGCATGTTTTTCTCACTATCTGACATGAAATCAGAATAAACCTCACCCGTTTTAGGTCAATTAGGATTACCAAAATTATTTATATTTGCCAAATTCCAGAATAATGAGAGATCATTTTTTCTGTAAAGTCTAAAGTTTACATACATTTCATTAGTATTTGGTAGCATTGCCTTCAAACTGTATAACTTGGGTCAAACATTGTGAATATCCTTCCACAAGCTTCTCACAATGGTTGGTAGGAATTTCGGGCCATTCCTCCTGACAGAACTGGTGTAACTGAGCCATGTTTGTAGGTCGCCTTGCTCACTTCTGCCTTTTCAACTTTGCCTATAAATTTTCAATAGGATTGAGATCAGGGCTTTGTGATGGCCACTCCAAAACATTGACTTGGTTATTCTTAAGCCACTTTGTAACCAGTTTGGCAGTATGCTTCGGGTCATTGTCCATTTGGAAGACTAATTTCCGCCCAAGCTTTAACTTCCTGGCTGATGTTGCTTCAGTATTGCCACGTAATATTCTTACCTCATGATGCCATCTATTTTGTAAAGTGCACCAGTCCCTCCTGCAGCAAAACAACTCCACAGCATGATGCTGCCACCCCCGTGTTTCACAGTTGGGATGATGTTCTTAGGCTTCCAAGCTTCTTTTTTCCTCCAAAGATAACGATGCTTATTATGGTCAAACAGTTCATTTTTAGTTTTGTCAGACCACAGGACATGTCTCCAAAAATCTAGGCATTTGTTCCTGTGTGCATTTGCAAACATTAATCTGGCTTTTATATGTTTCTTTTGGAGTAATAGCTTCTTCCTGGCAGAGTGGCTTTTCAGCCCATGTTGATACAGTACTCATTTTAATGACACAATCTTACCAGCTTTCACTAGCATCTTCACAAGGTCTTTTGCTTTTGTTCTTGGGTTGAAATGCACATGTCCGACCAAAGGACATTCATCTCTGAGCCTTCCTAAGCAGTATGATGGCTGGACATTCCCATGTTGTTTGTACTTGTGTATAATTGTTTGTACAGATGAACAAAGCACCTTCAGGTATCTGGAAATTGCACCCAAGGATGAACCAAACTTGTGCAAGTCAACAATTCTCTTACTAATTTCGTGGCTGATTTCTTTAGACTTTCCCATGATGTTACACACAGAAGCAGTGTGTTTCTGGTGTGCATTAAAAAAAATCCACAGGTTTGTCTTTAATTTAATTAATTAATCAATCAATCAATCAATCAGAAGCTTCCAACGGCATTACATTATCATATAGGCTGTCCAAATTGTTTCAAGGCATAGTAATCTTAATGTATGTAAAATTCTTTCTCTCTCTCATTATTCTGGCATTTGGCAAATATAAATAAATTTGGTTCCTAATTGACCAAAAACAGGTGAAGTTTATTCTGATTTCATGTTAGATAGTGAGAAAAACATGCAGTTGTGTCTTTTTTATGTAGTGTATGTAAACTTCTGCTTTCAACTGTATATAGAGAGATTAAATTGTCATAACATACATTTTTTTATAATCAGCATTACTCTGGCACAAAGGTAAGATATTATAATGGAATACGTATTTGTGAGTATTTGATTAGGGACACCTATCCATTTAAGGTTAATTTACTTTTGACTTCAGAGAGACTCTAGTGCATTGTGCCTTAGATTCTACAAGATGCCTGAAATATTTTACTGAGCCAGGTCAAGTAAAGTTTATTTGCTATATGTGCTATTGAACGTTGGAAGGTTTTGTAAATTATTAGATAACTTTTTAAAAGGAATGTATTACCTTTATTTTTTATCAATTAAGGATTGATACTGATAAATATTTTCTTCTTATCTTTTTTTCTGATAGCAGAGTTTTTATATCATCTTTGACTTATTGACTTCTATGGGAGAGTGTTGTATGCATGCTCTATGATCTGGGAAGAAGTTAGTGTACAGAAAGGGGGTGGAGATGAGCTGTGACCATTACTTGTTGTAAATGGTGGATGTTGTGTTATCTATACATTGGTGTCACCTATTATTGTAATTCTGCCTGTGATGATAATTAGGAGACTGCTGAATAGTGATCTCTACAGAAGAGGAAGTGTCAGACTATTCATTAAAGGGGTTGTCTCACTACACTGATTCATCTTACCTCAGTCCTGTTTTCTTAGTTTCATTTTGAATTCAGGGACATGTTTACTGGCTTCTACTAGGCTGCAGTAGAAGCCAGGTCTGTAGCTATAGTGACCAGTGCTGGCAGCCTATCATGAGAGATTGAACAGGTCTGTAGCTATAACGACCTGAGGAGCTGATGTAGCCCATACAAGAGGGGATATATAGGAATAGGTAGGACACTGTTAATGGACACATATTGCAAAGTGACTTGTTTTTGCAAGATCTTTAACATAAAAAGCAATCCTTGTAATGAGACAACCCTTTTAATAGTGACTTTTAAAATATTTCTAACATAAAAACTTGATTCAAAAAGTGAGACATTTTCTGAGGACATATTATGTTTAAAAGGCACAACCTGCATCCACTCTCCAGAGTTTTCCAGTCCCTAAGGAAGGCAAATGCAGTAAAAGCCTCACATTATTAAAAAAAGGAAGATGTACAAAATTTCTTTTCTGATTACTAGTGCAGTGGACCAGAGCGTGAGCAGAGGAGAGAGAATCTGATTCGTAGTGCATTACTATGCCCTTGTCACAATGGCTGAACCCCAACCAAATCTCTCCTGCTCCCCGGCATCACATACATTAAAGTGGAGGACCTGCAGCTTGGTGTAGAAGATGTTATTCTTTCCCCCATCCATAGTGGTAGTGGTAGTCCCTCCTGCCGTTGTGTGATGGTGTGTGGAGGCGCCCATGGTTTTGTGCAAGAAGCAGGTGAGCGGAGTCAGGGTTAACAGTTATCATTATCTCGAGGGGCCTTGCAGGATTTTTGCTAGGTGGGAGAAGGTCTACCCTAACCAGGAGATATCTACTACAATTCTCCAGGGATGACTGAAGATCCATAAATATATAGTTAATGAGAAGTGGAGGGACACGTTCTTTAGAATTGCCCATTCCGCAATTTACGGCTTTAATATTCCCCCCCATCCAGCTTGTCCAGACCGTTTGACGTCCTGCCCCAAGTGTGGCACCCCCCCCGCACGGATTTTGTCCATAGTATATGGACCTGTGTGGAAACCATGAAGTTCTGGGAGACAGTCATACAAACTCTGAATCTTAAGTTTCGGTGTCATTTAACTTTAGAGCCAACACAGCTCCTGTTCCATAATTTACCACAACATTTAGGAACCACCCACTTCTGCATATATTTTTATTAGCGGCGAAAAGAAGCCTCCTGGCCAAATGGTTGGAACCAACTGTCCCTACATTGCCGGCCGTGTTCCAGGTGGTGAAACAGCTGCTCGAAATGGTCAGAATCGACATTATCAAGACTAAGGAAACCCAAAACTCTAAATTTTTCAAGAAATGGCAGGAGTTCATAGGTAACTTTTACACCCCCCAGGAGATCAAGGAGATCATGCAGCCTTTTGTCTACACCTCCTGGTATCTCTCCTCTCGACTAGCGGGCACTCTCGGGGCTTTGGATGTCTGTACCCCATAACATGGGAGCTGTACCTCAGCCATATCCTGACACCATGCCTTGGATACTCCCTCGGTAACTGTGCGTCAGAGTTGGGGGTGAATTTGTCCTCTATCTATTTCTCTCCCTCAGGCTGTAGGGGACGGGGGCCGTGTGACGATCCCGCAGCATTGTATCAGCACAGGATGTGTTTTCACATTTTATTCCAGACCTTACTCGATTATATAGGTGTATGTGATTATGTCTCTTATACATAACTGCGTATGGGTACCACTGTTTTGTGTTTTTTTTTGTGGAGGGGGGGTTTACTTTTTAATTATTTTTTGTTTTCTTTCTTTAGTGAAGATGGAGACGTCTTTTGCTTCATCCTTATTATTATGATGCCAAAGTATGTCATTAGTGCTATTTTGTACTTTCATTGCTTAGTACTTTTCTTATTTGTACTAATGGTGCCTTATATTATTTATTTGTGTATCAAGTGGTATCTCATCTATTGGACAGTTATTGTATGTTTTTGTTATTGAAAATTTAATAAAAATAATGTTTACAAAAATCATTATCTCTTCCCTTTATTTATGAAACAGACCACACCTGTTTTGCAGACCACATCCCACTTGTTACACCACGCCTCTTTTTATAAGCCCCTCCTCGCACTCATGAATCATAATTGTCACTTTAAAAAAAAAAATTATACTTTCATGTTGCTATATTCTAATAGTCAAAACAGTTTCATTTTTCAATCAATAGAGCTGTGTGAGGGTTTTAGGCTATGTTCACACGGCGTAATTGCAGCACATAGAGTACACACCGCAATACGCCAGGTGTTTTGGGAGTCGCGCTGTTCAGCACGTATTCCTAAAGCACGCCGGCCCCATTGACATGCATCACTAGCCGCGAATAAATGGCATGTCACTCATCTCCCCGTGCATACAATACGATCGTTTTGTACTTGCGTGGGGGCGAGGCGTAATCCATAGTTCTCTATGAGAGCTATGGATTACCGTAATTGCGGCGCGCATCTCACTCGTATTAAGTGCATAATGTGGCAAAATACTCCCGCGATTATGCTTGAAGATAAGCCGTGTGAACATACCCTTATATTTGTAGGATAAGTTTACAACTTAAAAACAGCCCTGGCTGAAACCTCCACCAGCCCCAAATAGTACCCGCATTCAAATTCTCCATTGGTCATGCACCGCACCACTTTCTAAAATAAACAACACTATAAATACAAGAAAGAAAGTAAAAGTAAAACCTTTAATCACAGGTTCAGGGACAAGTGTGCACTCACTTTTCCAATCAGAGACAAGTGTACACTGCCACTATACAAGTACCGATATAACCCACGATGCCGCCATATAGAGATAGAATGGTCAGACACCAATTCATCATCACATGACAATGAATACAGCCTCCTGTAGGTATATAGCCTCCTGTAGAGATGTAAGTATACAGTCCCCGGTAGGCATATAGACAGGTATAGAGCCTCCTGTGGGTATACAACTCCCTGTAGGTATATTTGCCTCCTGGAGTTACATATCGCACCCGCTAGATATACAGGCCCTGTAAATATATATGTGTCATGTTTATATATAGCCCCCTGTAGTTATATATCACCCCCTGTAAGTATATATGCCCCCTTTAGGTATACAGCTCTGTGTAGATATATATGCCCCCTGTATGTATACAACTCTGTGTAGGTATACATCTTCCTGTAAGTATACAGCCTCCTGTAAGTATATCTGCCCACTGTAGTTACAGAGCCCTCTGTAGGTAGATAGGTCTCTCTAACTGATTAGAAAAAAAAAAAAAAGCTATACCTCTCCCTGTTCTTCCGCCGAGAAGCTGGCTCTGGGATCTAGTGAGCAACATGACGACATTACCCCGCCTACGTCGGGAAGTTACTCCCAGTATCTCCTATGCCTGAAGCCTAGAGCCTAAGTCTAGGAAATATAGCAGCGCAGGAGGCCTGAGAACATTGTTGTATCACGCTTCCTGCAGGGAGCCAATAGTTTTGAAACTTTATGCACCCATTGAAAGTAGTATTTCAAATATCTTGAAGATACTTGGCCCACACAAGCTGTGCTCTATATAAACTAAATCTGTTGTCTAGTCAAGGTACAATAATAGTTTTTTTCTGATATTAAGCATGCCTAAATTTACCTGAACATTTGAGGGTTATATTTTTATTTCTTATACATCTTAGTAGCCTAAGAGCATAAAGTAGAATTCTCTAAAGTTACTTGATATAGGCTAACATGGCCAATTGCTTACTGGTGTTTTTAAAAACATAAGGACAAGTAGAAGTGTTTCATCTTTGTCAGAGGAGACAACTAGGGTGAGGTGTAATGTTAACCCCTGAGGATTGACATTGGTATCATGAGATGACACAGCAATAACTCAGGCAGCCACAGTCTCTACAGAAAGAACACACGCAGAGGCACTGAAGCTTCATGGTTAATATAGAATCCAAGCATAAGGACATCTTAGCATAAAACTGTTAACTGTTAACTTGCGATTCCAATCTGTAACGCCCTTGCTAGAGATGGGCGAATTTCTCAAAAATTCGATTCGGTCACTTCGCCGACTTTTCCGACAAAAATAAATCCGGTCCGAATTACTTCAGGACGAATCGCGTTAAAAAGCAGCTATTTCCAGGCTGCACAGAGCCTGCAGGGTGCTGTAGAACGTTGTGCCATGCTTAAATATGCAGAGGGAGTTTGGTTTGGTCTTCATACAATGTTTGTTTTTAGTATGACACGCAGATGACTGCCGCCGCTCTTAGAATCGCTTCACTATAAAATTCCCTGGGCACTTAAGAGGGCAAAACTGACCAAAAAACTCAAGCGGGAATGTAGCCTGATAAAGTCATGCCAGCGAAAGCTGGAAAAAAACAAGCTGAGAGCTCAGGTGGCAACATTAGTGACAGAGTGTGGAGGTGACGGCGGCAGCCACAGCAGCATGAGGTCAGATAGTGGCACAATGACATTCTGGAGGTGGCAAAACACGAGGAAGCCACAGAGTGGCACAATGACTGAGAGCGGAGGTCATGGCGGCAGCAGTATGAGGTCAGGCAGTGGCACAATGACATTCTGGAGGTGGCAAAACAGGAGGAAGCCACAGAATGGCACAATGACTGAGAGCGGAGGTCACGGTGGCAGCAGCATGAGGTCAGGCAGTGGCACAATGACACAGTGTGGAGGACACGGCAGCAGCCACAGCAGCAGCATGAGGTCAGAAAGTGGCACAATGACATTCT
This sequence comes from Phyllomedusa bahiana, assembly GCA_025379985.1. Taxonomy (NCBI): domain Eukaryota; kingdom Metazoa; phylum Chordata; class Amphibia; order Anura; family Hylidae; genus Phyllomedusa; species Phyllomedusa bahiana. The sequence goes on from JAODAL010014995.1 coordinate 74,741, forward strand.
GGAGGTGGCAAAACAGTATTAGGCCACAGAGTGGCACAATCACACAGTGTAGAGGTCACAACAGCAGCAGTACGAGGTCAGGCAGTGGCACAATGACATTCTGGAGGTGGCAAAAACAGGACTAGGCCACAGAGTGGCACAATGACTGAGAGTGGAGGTCACAACAGCAGCAGTATGAGGTCGGGCAGTGGCACAATGACATTCTGGAGGTGGCAAAACAGGAGGAAGCCACAGAATGGCACAATGACTGAGAGCGGAGGTCACGGCGGCAGCAGCATGAGGTCAGGCAGTGGCACAATGACACAGTGTGGAGGACACGGCAGCAGCCACAGCAGCAGCATGAGGTCAGAAAGTGGCACAATGACATTCTGGAGGTGGCAAACAGTATTAGGCCACAGAGTGGCACAATCACACAGTGTATAGGTCACAACAGCAGCCGTACGAGGTCAGGCAGTGGCACAATGACATTCTGGAGGTGGCAAAACAGATTGGGCCACAGTGGGGCACAATGACCGTGGGAGGGACGGCAGGATCCAAGCACATGGGGGTCAGAGAGGGGCACAAAGCCTTTCGGAGGGGGAAAAAAAGGGGGAAGCCCGAGTGCACAATACTGAACGGGTCACGGGGGCAGCAGATGGGGTCAGGCAGGGGGCACAAGAAAAAGTGTGGAGGACAGGGCACAGCCACACAGCGCATGATCAGACGGGGGCACAATGACAAATTCTGGAGGGGGAAAAAAAAAAGAGTACCACAAGGGGCACAATGACGAGATTTGGGGTACAGCGCAGGACAACACAGAGGTCAAGAGTGGCACAATGCCCACAGTGTGGATTCACGGCAACAGCACACAGCGAGGCATAGATGGCAAAATACAGAGGTTGAGGGGGGGGCAATACCAGTCCCGGGTAAAGAGGTGGTAGGCAGATGGAAAACGGCGCAGAGTGGGGGCATAGCATTGGCGGCATCAAAAAATAGTGGCTGGGGCAGGTATTTTAACCCAACTGACGCCTAAGTAAATTGGTGTGGGGGAAACCGGGGCCGATCCACCCTGTTTTCATTTTGACAAAGGTTAGTCGTTCCACTTTTTCCCGGGGACAACGGTTCCCTTTGGGGTAACATGGCCCCCCTGCACGAACACCCACCCTGATGCCACACTACTGGTCGGGCAGGACAGTTTCTCCCTGCAAACTCGGCAAGTTGCGGCCACACATCCATTTGGCTGCCCAGTAGTCCAGCGGATCTTCAAACTGAGGGGCAGAGTGCTGCCCAAGTAGGCCCAACCTTTGTTTCAGGACTGCCCAGGTCCTGGCTCGGGGCACTGCCCTCCTCACTAGGGGGGTAAAGGGAAGCGCCATCAGTGACCCAACTTGGGTTACTGCTGAGGAGCTGGTACGCCCCTACCCCCCATTTCCCCCACAGCCGGGCATATTACGGGGCGCTGGGAACCCCCGGTCAACCGTCAGAGGAGGGACATGCCGCACAACACCCCAACTGATTAGGGGGATTTCCCTATAGTATTTGATTTTTGTCCCCCTCTAATAGCTGGAAAAAGGGCTCCCTTTTTTGGACCGGTACGAGGTCCAAAGGGGGGAGACCAGAATCATCCCTCGTGGGATGCTGACATTGGGCTTCACTAACCAGGCAAATAAGCATCCGGGCCTCTCACAATGACTCCGAGAGCTCCCTGCCCCTTTTCCCACTGTATACTGCCACGGTGCTTGGGGTCTCTGCCTCGTTTTCCTCATCTCTATCCCCCTCCTCCAGCTGCTCCTGCCCCTCCTCCTTGTCACCTGGGTAGAAAATACTCATTTCACCAACAATGCTTCTGCCCAAATGTCCTCCTCCTCCCCCTCCTCCCCCAAATTTCAGTCCCCCCCGGGACTCATGTGGCCATGAGATTGTCCCCACGTCCCCAGCCCCCTGCCCAACAGATTTTTCAGCATCTTTCCAGGCCATAAAGCATGGAAGACTTTATCACCCCGTATCCTGGCACAAAAAAAATAACATCGCCTCCTCGAATGATGTCAAAAAACCAGGTGTCACCAGGGCTGCCACGGCTGACATCAAAGTTACACGGGGGATACTTCTTCGCCGGATCATCAAAAAATCTTTAAATGGCCTTTTCTGTTCATACAGTCGCCCAACATGTGCGGGCGGGAATTCCACGGGGGGAAAACTCGCATTCGAGTGTGTTGGGAGGCCTTTCGCCCTGCAACTCGGGTGGGTTTTCCCTGGTTTTGTAAAAGGGATAAAGTGAATGCACGTTTCCTGGCCTTTTCGAATGTCTAAAAGATCGTAAGACTTCGGGAACCTTTTCACAACCCAATTTGAACACATCCCCATGCAGGGGGCGCAGGGACCATCCCTCCTGGGTGCACACGTCACCATTTTTTCCCCCTTGTCCGCACCATGGTTCCGTTTTGCATTTGGGGCCGGAGAAAGCCACACATCGATTTCTTGTTTGCATGACGCGACATTCCTCCCCCTTTTGGATTCGTTCGCCAGGCAAGCCGGGTGAAACTGCGTGACACCGTTGTCCCCTACACATGGTATATGGACAGTACTTGTGGAGCTGAGAGGGTGGGTATGGTGGGGGGAGGAGGGCGACATTGGCCAGGGCAGCAGTTTGACAACTGGAGGAGAAAGGGGCATCCCTGTCCAAGTTGTGGGGCCTGGGCGGAAGCACATTCACCCAGGGGGCCGAAAAGGGACATTACGGGCCCTGACCTATTTTCAGCCCAACCCGCGCTGCCGTCACCTTTGGGAACAAACCGAAAGCCAAGACTGGCCCCCCTTCTTTTCTACTATTTAGAAGTCGGGGACTCCTTTTTTTGGAAAAAAAAAATACGGCTTGGAACTCTCCACTGGGGCTTGGCAAAAGCCTTAGTTCTCTGAAGGGTGCAAGCCCACCATTTGGGAAAAAGGGGGGGGACTGCAATCCAACAACTTGACAGGCAGGGTCCAGCTCCCACCCTTGGGATGGTTGGACCATACTTTGTCTCATTGAAATCGCCTCGTGAACACTCGGGCGCCATGATACGGGAGCGGGAGTTTTTGGGCCCGGGGAAATAGCAAAAGAAACAGCTCCCTTCTCAGAGGGGGTGGACCCTTTGAAGGGCTGCAATGGCATCGGCCACTGGGCTTTGCTGCTGCTGCTTTTGCTGCAGCGGCAGGAGGACCACCACATCTGAGCCACTTTCTCAAAGGCCCCCGGGGATGGTGACGCTGCATGTGTTTGACGCGGGGCCGGGTTGCCAACTTTAGCTCCCTGGCCACCTTATTTTTACCCCCCCTCCCCCCCCCCCCCCCCCCCCCCCCCCCCCCCCATACTACTCCGCCGCTGCCTCGCTGACCCCTGTGCTGCTACTTTTTTGGACCTGCGAAGCGGTTTTTTTCCCCAGGGCCGCTTGGCCCCACCTCAACTGTGCTATCCTGCTGACTCACGGCCCCACGACCCACTTCTGGCTGCGCTGCTGCCTACGCGCAAGTGACGCCCCTTCCCTACGAGATGAAGCCCCTTTCCCCCACCCGGGTCCCAAAATTGGTCGGCTCATCTCATCTAATTTTTTTTCATCGTCACTGCGTCCTCATCACCGTCTTGGTATGCCGAGCACCCTACAACTGACCTTCCCCCTGCCACCTCCACATCTATACTTTGCCGCCTACTGCAAAAGCAGGGGGTATTGGCCCCCTTTCTTCGCTGCCAATACTCTGACTGCCCTCCTCAATTGTTCTCCTCGCATATAGTGGCCGACCCAGACCACATAGTAGATCTCGGGTGAGGAACCGATGGGCAGAGGGGCGAGGACGGTAGGGCCACTGACCCCGCTCCCGGGCCATCCCCTAAAGGGTTGTGTCGAGTTCCCCCGACTCTGGGGGGGTTTCAAGTCATCTGGGAAAGGGGGATGACCTGTCAACCCAAACAAAACCCTTGGGGTCGGGAACAACACCCCGCTAGATGACAGCCGCATTTTTGCCTCACTGAGTGACCCCTGCGCACGTCCCCCTTCGTCTGCTACCTGGGCCTGTTCGAGGAATTTTTTTGCCACTCCACTCGCAGGTGAGAGCCCGCCACCCCTCTCTTCACATACTTTTTTCTAAAATGTACAGACACGTTTGATGATGATTTTAATAAAAAAAAACACACCTTTATTTTACTCCCAAAAAACCCCTAAAAAGCTGGTAACCCCCTTGATATAAAATTGCCTCCCCAAAAGGGCCCGGGAAAAATTTTTCTTGATTGTCGTTTAAAAACACTGTGTGTTTTACTAAATGTAAAAGCACAAACAGGCTAATTAAACCCCGGACATAATTAGACTACAGGGAAAAAAGTTTTATTTTGGGATTGAAAAAGACGTTTATTTTTTCAGCACACCAGCAAAACAACGCTTATTAACCCCCGGATTAAATTGCGGGCAAAGAATTGAGCCGCACAAACTAGAGCTTTGTAACATTTACAAATTTCGGTTTTTTTTTCGCCACACAACAAAGATACAGTTTAATTAACCTTTGCTTTTGAATTAGGCTACGGGAAAAATGTATTATTTTGGCTTGAAAAGACGGTTTTTTTTGTAGCAAAAAACACAAAAAAACCTTAAATTTAAACCCCGGGTTAAATTCGCCAAAGAATTGACCCCCCAAAATAGTAGCTTTTTAGCGGGTTACAATTGCGTGTTTTCTACACCACAAACAAAAGAACAGTTTAATTAACCTTTGCTGGAATTTGGGTACAGGAAAAATGTAAATTTTGCGTTGAAAAAAACGGTTTCCCCGGGTCACACATCAGCAAAACAATCTTAATTAACCCCTGGATGTAAATTTCGCCAAAGAATTGAGCCCACAAACATAGCTTTGTAGCGGTTACAATTTCGTGTTTTCTACCCAACAACAAAGATACATTGTAATTAACCTTTGCTTTGGAATCAGGGACAGGAAAAGTTATATTTTTGGGGTTGAAAAAGACGGTTTTTTTTTTGTCACACCCACAAAAAAACGCTTTAATTAACCCCCCGGGTGTAAATTGCACCAAAGAATTGAGCCGCACAAAAAATTTGCTTGTAGCGGTTCAATTGCGTGTTTTCTACCCACCAACAAAAGATACAGTTTAATTAACCTTTCTTTGAATTAGGCACAAAAAATGTAAATTTTGGGTTTTAAAAAGACGGGTTTTTGGGGTCAGCACACCACAAAAAACGCTTAATTTTCCCCGGATGTAAATTGCCCAAAGAATGAGCCGCACAAACTAGAGCTTGAGCGGTACAATTTCGTGTTTTTTTACACCACACAACAAAATACAGTTGTAATTAAAACCTTTTCTTGTGAATTAGGCTACAGAAAAATGTTAAAATTTTTTTGGGGGTGAAAAAAAACGTTTCTTGGGGGCAGCACACCACAAAACAACGCTTAATAACCCCTGGATTAAATTGCGCAATAGAATTGGCAGCCAAAAAAAAGTGGTATTTGATTGTAAAAAAAACCCGTTTTTTTAAAGAATACACCAAAATGGCTTTGATCCCACTTGGAATTTGAATGTACTGTACAATAGATTAAAAGTAATCAGCTGCATGGACGCACACTGGGTTTTAATCCAATACCCCAAAAAAATTTGAATAGAAAAAAAATTTAAGAGAAAAGTCTGAGACAAGCGGGACCCCCACAAAAATCGCTGTAAAAAAACAATTTTTCAGTAAAGCTAACCCGCGGGAGCCCTTCCCTGATGACACAAAGAAGGTGTGGCTCCCCCGCACCCGGGGCTTATATATGCGGTACGTCAAGAACCCCCGTCCTGATTGCTTCATCCTGCACTGCATGCGGAAGCCCCTTTTTCCCCCCAAGTGCTTTGCCCCCCGTAGCGCCCCTGGCTCGAGCCCCTTTTATCAATCAAAAGCACACTTTGTTCACCCGAAGTACCCCAAAGTTCGACTTCGTTCCGAACCGAAGTTTTCCTGAAATTCTAAACGAATTCCACTTCGTTAGAATCAATTCGCCCATCTCTAGCCCTTGCACCTCTGGGATCTGCACCAATCTTGAGAACTTGAATACCCTTTTAAGATTTCTGGTGATAATTGTGACCTTTGAAGTGAAGATCTGAATTCTTACCAGATTCCTCATTTATATAAAACTGTCCCCCAGACAACATTCTTCATTCTAACCCAGTTACAATGGGTTGTAAAAGTAATCATACCCCTTGAACTGTTCTTCATTTTCAAATGCTACAGCCACAAACTTAAATTTATTTTATTCATATTTTATGTGATAGAGCAACACAAAGTAGCAAGCATTTGTAAAGTGTAAAGATAATGATACATGCTTTTCCAAATTTTTGCAAATCAAAAAACAGAGACGTGTGGAGTGCATATGTGTTGAGTCCCCTATACTCTGATACCCCTGAATAAAATCCAGTGTGACCAATTGCCTTTAGAAGTCCCCTAAGTAGGAAATAGAGTAGATCTGTATGTAATTTATTCTCAACTGAGAACTACAGCTGTTTTGTAAATGTCTCTGAGGTTTGTTAGAGAACATAAGTGAACAAACAGCATCATGAAAACCAAGGAACACACCAGACAGCTTAAAGTGTATTGCAGGGTTAGGTTTTAAGAAAATAGCCAGGGCTCTGACCTTCTCACTGAGCACTGTTGAATCCTTCATCCGTAAATAAAAGGACTATGGCACATTTGCAGTTTGCAAAAAGCTATCTAGGGGACACAGCAAGCATGTGAAAGCAGGTGATTTAACGTTTTGGCCTAAATTCCAAAAGCTGTGTGTGGAGTTAAAGGGGTTTTATCATTTCATTAAATGGTCTTCAGAATAAGGGGACAGTGAAAACAAGCAACTTTGCAATTGGATGTCATTAGCGAAGCTGTCTTGTATTCACAGTATTCCTTATCTTGTGTTTTTGTTTACACTGATATCCAGTGCTGGTCGAATCCCTTGCATTTCACTAGCTGAGAGCTCATTTACATTCTGTACAGCCCCCGGTCGATTCACGGAGCTGTGTCTGTCACTCAGAGTAAGGGATCGTCACATTTTCACTTTATACAGGCATTAGAAACAGAATTACACTGAAGGGCTTACACAATCAGGAAATAGCACAATTTGTGTCGATCCCTGCCTGACTCAGAGTTAGGGGCCGTAGCATTTTCTCTCTCCACACCCAGCAGAAACAGACTGCAACAGATTCTACAATCAGAAAACATCAGTTGTGTCCCGGTGCCTAACTCTCCTGCATAGAGGGTGATCTGTGCTATTCGTAGAAAGCTGAAACACATCTCCAGCTGTGAGAGGAGAAGAGTTCAGTTGCTCAGTCTAGATTGAATGCAGCCTGTGGTATGTATACAGCTCTTACAAAATAAGACTGCAGGGAGAGACACAGTGACATGTGGATTCAGGAAGAGAGGAGAGGGGGGAGAGTCTCGGGAGCCAGCATGCACAGTGAAAGGGGGGATGATGTCACCCAGCTGGGAGGGGAAGAAACTCCCCTGCATCTCCAGAGTTGTGAAGCTGAGAGCAGTGTGACTCAGCCGAACTAAGGAAGCAATACATCCCCTTTAATCCAACAGTGTACATCATCCTAAACACATCATCCCAACCATGATGCTGGCAGCTTAATGCTGTGGGGATGCTTTGCTTCAGTAGGGACTGGAAAGCTGCTCAGAATTAATGGGAAGATGGATGGAGCTAAATACATGGCGATCCTGGAGGAAAACCTGTTAGAGGCTGCTAAAGACCTGAAACTGGGATTTAGGTTCAACTTTCAGCAGGACAATAGCCTTATATATAAGGCCAAAGCTACAATGGAGGGGTTTATATTAAAACATATTCAAGTGTTAAAATGTTCCAGTCAAAGGACAGACATAAATCCCATTGAGAGTCTGTGGCAGGACTTGCAAATTGCTATTCATGAAAGTTTGCCAACCAATGTGACTGAGCAGGAGCTATTTTGCAAAGAAAAATGGGTAAAAACTCCCGCTTCTAGATATGCAAAGCTGGTGGCGGCATCCCCCAACAGACTGCAGCGATCAAGACGAGCAACCAAACTTATAAGGGGAATGAAGCATCCTAGTTATGAGGAGGGGTTAGTAGAATTGAACTTATTGAGTCTTGAGAAAAGACTGCTTCGGGGGGACATGATTAATTTATATAAATATATAAATGTTCCCTACAAAAAGTATGGGGAAAAATTATTTCAAGTGAAGCCCCCTCAAAAGACAAGGGGACATTCCCTTCGGCTCAAGAGAAAAGGATTCAATCTCCAGAGAAGGGCGTTTTTCACTGTAAGAACTGTAAATCTGTGGAATAGCCTGCCTGAGGAGTAGGTCACAGCAGGAACTGTAGAGAGTTTCAAGAAAGGCTTAGATACCTACCTGGAACTAAAGAATATTAATGCGTACATAACCATGTAAAATTTTGGATCCTGGCTGGTGGTGGCTCTGGGGTCAGAGATGGGGTCTCCACTGGAGCAGATTGGTTGTTGCCTTGTGGGTTTCAGGGCATTAACCAGTGGGGAGGCTGGGCTTAATGTCCTTGTCTCCCTCCCTTCATCCATATTTTCCCCACCCTTGGTTGAACTTGATGGACGCATGTCTTTTTTTCAACTATGTAACTATGTAAAAGTGGTTATACAAAGTATTGACTCATGAGGGCTGAATACAGGGGGGCCAATAGGGCAGTATTTGTAGTAGTCCTGTCAGGGGCCCTAATCAAAAAGGGACCCACTGATATGTTTAAAAATAGGAACTAGTAATGGGTGGGGGCCCCATTTGATTTGGCTGTATGGATCCCTGAAAAGGTTAACAGGTGACCGATGGCAGCCCTGGCTGTATACATATGCACGCCACACTTGTCAGTTTTTTTAATTCACAAAAATTTGGAAAAGCCCATGTCATTTTCTTAACACATCACAAATACTTGCTACTTTGTGTTGCTCTAACACATAAAATATCAATAAAATACATTTAAGTTTGTTGCTGTCACATTTAAAAATGGAGCAGTTCAAGGGTATAAATACTCTTGCAACCCACTGTAAGTCTAAGAGCAGTGTCGTATTAAGTGCTAGATATAAATGTTAGATGATGGTCAGCAGATTTTGTTCATGTTAAATGTAGGACCTAAGAACACTTTCCGACAACCTCTGCTGCTCAAAGAACAAGCTTCAGCCTGCTGGATTTTAACATGCACAGTCCTCTCTGCAGTTAGCAGATAAGTAGAGCCTGAGGTCTCTGACAGCTGCTTAGTACCCCTTCCTCCAAATGTCAATAAAATTGGACACTTAACCTCTGTTCTTCCGAGCTTTGTGCAAGGAGAACAGACTTCCAATCCTTAGCTATTGCCCATTTTCCCTTCTCTATAATGTGCCCCTTTATGTAATAATAAATAACCTAAACTCTGGTGAACTTGAAAATTATGTTCTGTTTCTCAATGTTAAATGAAACACTGTTGATTTATGTAAAAGCTGTTTGCTACAGTGTTCTTGAGCAGGGCTATGCTCATTTGGTGCTAACCTTGTGATTATACATGCATTTGCTGTTTTAAGGACGTGGTTAGGTTGCCTATTTGGAACACATCAACGTCAAATAATCCTTAATGTTTCAGTGTATCACCACAAGGTGGCTCTCTCACAACACAAACCATTTGCCTTGGTAATCTGGACAAACATACAATGCACTGAGGGGTTTTAGATAATACAAACATAAAAATATGCTAAATATTTATTGTATTGCTTTGTAATAATATTGTGATGGAATTAGACAATAATTTTTTAACATCCTTCAGAAGATAACGATTCATGTGAAATGCCAAAAGAATGCAATGTTTTCATGAAACAAACCTTCATCTTGACTTGTTTTTTTTATAGCACAGAATAGGATTTTCCATAATAGCCAGTTAGATTCATTCAGTACACTAGTTATGAATCAGGATATGCTTAAAGTGGTTGTCTCACTGTAAGGATTGCTTTTTATGTTACAGATCTTGCAAAAACAAGTCACTTTGCAATATGTGTCCATTACCAGTCTCCTACCTATTCTGAGATATCTCCACTCTGTATGGGCTGCATCAGCTCCTCAGGTCACTATAGCTACAGACCTGTTCAATCTCTCATGATAGGCTGCCAGCACTCGTTGCTATAGCTACAGACCTGGCTTCTACTGCATCCCAGTGGAAGCCAGTAAACACGTCCCTGAATTCAAAATGAAACCAAGAAAACAGGACTGAGGTAAGATGAATCAAGTTAGTGAGACAACCCCTTTAATTAAAGCATGCCACTACATCGGATATTCAGTGCTGTGACATCATACTTTCCAAAGTTCTGGTCACTGTTAGTCTTGTGCTATGGATTTAGTCAAGGTCAGTTCAGCCCAACACAAATTTTGCTGACAATTAGGCTATGTCTACATGGTGTAGAAAAACAATCATATTTCGCCGAAAAATACGCTGAAAATACGAGCGTTCACTCAGCCCATAGACTTTAATAGAAAAAAACGACCTGTAGTCTACTGGTGCCGGTGAATTTAGGAACTTGTTGCTAAATACGCTGTGTTTTGAATTTTGCCGTTAGATTCCCATGCATCTAAATTACAAATATGGAAAGGCAAACTAAATAATAAAACTTTTATTACTTTAGTTAAAAAGTGTGAAGGTAAGCCATTTTCTCACACTTGAAAGAGCCAAAATTAAGAAACAACAATACGTGTAGCCTCTCAAAGC